>JACVVK020000088.1:1560000-1615000 GCA_018292915.2 Batillaria attramentaria
TTGAAACAAGAGTCCATTGTGTGTGTCTTTTCATCAAGTCTTGCCGGTATTCTTACTTCGCTCCCTGACCTTTCACTGCAGTGCAATTCTGAACCCTTCATCAGAAGCCTGCAATTGTCCGTTGCCCGAGGAAGAGATCATTATCTAATGCTTTTTACCGTTTCTGAGTCGCAGGCTATAACAGGCAAAGTGTTCGGTTACGAACCACTCGTTTCATTTTCCGAGTCCCCGTCCGCAGCAGTATCGAGTTTCTTTGTCACCAGCTTGCTGCCTGATAAGGTGGAGGTCTGATTCTCACAGAGAGAATCTCGTTCTATTCCATTGAAAGCGCTGCACATATCGCTGCAGACCTGACACAGGCTGGTTGTCCTTGAAGTGGTGTAGGGTTCTAGTGCTTTCATTCCCTTGTGCCATTAGTAGAGGCGGTGCTTTTGGTAGATACCAATCTGGTGTAATGGCTGACAGAATGGGACCAGATCTGGGGAGAAGTGAGAATGGAAGAGTGAGGGAGGAGGAGGAGGGGGTGTAGGGTCACTGACGGTGATCTTGGCTTCATCTGGGATTAATTAAACAGCAGATGTGAGAGACTAGAGGCGTATCGCGTTACTTCCTTTCATGCTTGTCGCGGCGAAGCATTGTAAGTCGTCTGGTAGACGGCATGAAGGAATGTGTGATGCAGGTCTTTGTTACGCAAGCGCCTGCAGAATCCGTTGTGTCGGGTGCGTGGTTACGCCACCAGATCGAGGCTGATTTGTGTGCTTCAACCCATTTTATGACTCCCCAAAGATTTCTTTCAAACATTCCTCCAGTCCGACGGATTGGCGGTCATTTTGAGTGCGGCTGAGTTGCATCGCATGAGCAGATGTTAGGGAAGTCGGTCATTTCAAGGTGACCATAACAATGATAATGGGCGAGTTGAGAATGAAATGTCACCTTGACACAGGCAACTTCTCTCCTGCATGGAAAGTCACTTCTCCTTCCTTGTCCTCCACACTGATCTTCCCCCTGCTCGGTTCTATGTTCGTACAATTCTGTCAAAGAAATCAAGTTCATTCGTTTCACCGGAGAAGGAGAGCGCACCATCATTGCATTTGCAAGAAAACAAAAACTCGCTGCGCTTTTTAATTGTTCCATGTTGGGTTTGAAGTCTGTTTCGGCCCGTAAAGACTTCAACGTCGTGCAATTCGAACAATGAGGAACAAAAATACAAGGGACGAGAGATACACTGACTGCTGCTTTGCAGCATAGGGCTTGGTAAAGAAACGCGGCTTTGCACGACACGTGTGTTTTTCTCATCAAGACATTCCTGAGGTTATTTGTTTTGAGGAATGACGCTGCACAAGCTTGTGGCCTGCCAGTATTCACCAGCCCCGAACTAGGAAAGTGCCCAAGTTACAACCTTTTTGTTTGTTTTTTGTTTTGGCGTCACTTCCAAACTGCATGAGACTTGTTTCGGGACAGTGGATCGAATTGCATTTGTTTTCCTTTGCGGGTTGACCCCAGCTGAAGTCACTTTATACAGAAAATCGAATCGCAGCGATACCAAGTCACTGCGGTGAAATTCCTCTCTCTTTTTTTTTTTTTTTTTTTTCCTCGTGACGTATACTTGAACACAGGACCTACTAGACCATATCGCATCGCACCACTGTGCCCTTGACCTCAAGCAACCCCCCACCCCCCACCCCCCCCCAAAAAAATCACAATGGAGGCTGTAGTCTAGGCAGTAGTTGATGTGGTGAAGGATGGATCAGGGAGTCGAGTGTCTACAGGCAGGGAACGTGGGGATGTTTTGGCACGGCCGTGATGCATGTGGTGAAAGCTGTTTTGCAATTGTTTTGAAAAACAGTTACCCTAGCAGCTCTGAGGGCGTCACTGTTGGGTAACAGGCGCGCCGTGCGCTCTACACCGCCTGGAAACTTTCCAGCCACGGAGTTTGAAGCCAGGGGTAAAAGAGGGAGAGAAAAAAACTGTCCCCAGGAAAATAATCACAGGAAAAGGGGGGCCGCTTGCTCGCTAAATAGCCGTGAACTGTCGTCTGTTTTTACGTTCGTGTGTCTGCCTCGGTATGCTTTTATCCTGCGTTATGTTTCTTAGGTTGGAGAAAAGTTGGGGCGTCGAGTGTCTGTGATGGCTTGTAAAACAGTCACTTCTTGACTCGGCAGGAGGCTTATATCACCGTCTGAGACTGCACCCTCTGGGACCCCGTCTGAACGCTACTCAACAAAAAATAAGGAGATTGTGGCCTGACTTTTGGCCGGAGCGGCAGCAGGAAAGCCAGTGCGGAGAATGATGAGATCGAGATGGAAGATTTGCTAAATGATCATTTCTAGATAAAGATCGGACTACAAAAAGGCTTCTCGGTCCACAATTTGGGAATAACTTGATTTGTGTTGTCTGTTGGCCCCTCTAAGATGAGTTTAATTGAGCCTTTTTGTATTCAGGGGTTTGTTTGTTTGTTTTGTTTAACATGCTAGAAATCATTTTCATTACGCAGTTCTAAGTAAGGACGTTTTGACGCTAGTTTCTGTCGGCATCTAATGGTACACAGTCCCTCAGAATTTGCACATCGTTCTGAAAGAGGAGCCGGAAACACTGATAGCCTGCGTACATTTGAGAACAAGAACAGGCGGACTGGAGCCTGGAAAGGTGGGGCATCATGCCATGCTTTCAGAGGGATGAAAGCGGATACACAGTGCAAGGATCTACCTGCGGACACAGACACAAAAAGCTGGTGAGCGAGAATGTCTGTGGGAAAGATCATGAGGGTGGTGTCGGGGGGATACCAAGGCGGTCGTGGCAGGTTTTCCATTCCGCGCGTGCAGGAGGGCTAGGTCTTTGTGAAGGTGGGCATGGCATGCATCATCCCTTTCCTCGCATTGTTACCCAACACACCTGACTCGACGGCTCAGCTCGGCTCCCTAGACCTGTCCGATATGGCAACAGCTTCGACCTGGAATAGTTGGAAAACTTTCCCTGTTTATTTCCGACTCGCATTCCATACAGATCTTGGCCATAGCTTGGGCTAAAAAAAGAAAGAGAAGGCAAGGGAGAAGGAAAGTGGAAGGGAAATTTAAAAAGTAAAACAACGAAAAGGGGAAAAGAGAAAGCGTGTACAGCCAAAGAAAAGAGGGATTGCGTTTGAGCCACCCTCCCGCCCCATTCCCCCCCCCCCCTCTCCCGCCAAAGTGGATAAATAAAAACGACCAACAAAACACTGTGTACCGACAAAAAAAATGGTTTGTGGACCACTTTCCGCGCACACACACACACACACACACGCGCACACGCACACACACACACACACACACACACACACACACACACACAGAGACCAGATTAGAAATCACACCCTTGACCTCCTCACTCATTGTCATTGACACTGCTCCTCTAGTCCTGGTTACCAGCTTGAGTTATCATCAGACACAACGGAAGCACTGATTTGATTGGCAGACGCAACAAAAACGCTGATCTGATTGGCGTTTTTTAATTGAGACAGATGGACCAAGCGGCAGCACAGGGTGTCAGATTAGCTCAATTTGTTTTCTCTGCCCCCTCAACCAACACGAGCGTCTATTAGCCACGTCTTGAGTTCCACTCACAACACATGTCCGAACTCTTAGGGCTTCGTCTGCCTTACGTAGGCAACCGATCGTTTGGCTTCCAGAGGTTTTCTCCAGGGAGGGATGGCTGATTGAGCTGCTTAATCACTTACTGATTGTTTCTTCAGTTGTTGTTTGTCTGCCGGGGGTCAGGACGGCCTGGGTTTCATTTTCCTGTGGCCAGAGTCAATGGCCATACTCAGTGTACACCACTCAGTGTAGACTGTCAACGTATGCCCCAAGAGGCAGAGCTTGCGTTCACTACAAAAACAGCAGCATTAGAATTTCGCAGCTGTGGTTCGAAAGAGGAAAAGTTTTGGAAGAAGTTCGAACTATAGCAGACGGAAGTTTTTGTCTTGGTTCCAAGCCCAGTGGAACAACACAAAGCAGGACGCGCACATGTCATCACCAGTTATTCTAGATGTCTGAGATGTCGGGACAGACCCGGCGGATGATGTTTGGCCGAAATAATAACAATAATCAGAAAGAATGCGTGTCAGACAGCCTTGTCTGTGCGAGAGTTTATTTTAAACTTCTCTGGCGTTTTTCGAGTGAGACGGGAGGGTGGACACAACATGACACTCTGTTGACAGATATGTGACAAGTATGTGTGTCATCGGTTAACACGGGAGAAAGGCATGGGGGAGGGGGGGGGGTCTTCAGGTCATGGGGGGGGGGGGGTGGCCTTCAGATCAGATTGTACCGCATTCGTTGCATGATATTCTGCTCTTCACTTGTATACTTTACTGTGCTTGGATTTGCTTGCCTAGTTTGTAGTCCTGACTACCAGGCTTTATCGAGTGGTAGCAGACGTCAGTGGGCGGCTTGTGACCACTGACCAGTGAACAAAACCCATTTCCTTCTCCAGTCTTCACTGCTCAGACTGGTCAGCTCTCTCTCTCTCTCTGTGGTCAGCAAACTGTCGGCTGTGTCAATTGGAAAGGTCAAACCGCGCCATGGAAAAGACGATAGCTTTCTGATCGTCGCCAGGTTTTTGATTTGTTGGTAGCCGGTGTTTGCTGTAACAACAGAGACCTCGTTAGGGACTGAAGCACGTCTAGCCAGGGCATGTCCGGGAAAGACTGCTAGTAGAAAAAGAACTAATTAAAACTAAAAGCCTTCTTTGGAAGCTTTCTTATAGCTATATCCGCTCTCCGTTGTTGTATCCGTGTGGTCAAGAGAAAAGCTCTGCGACTTCTATAGACAGATTGATTTCAAAGACAAAAAAATCCGCTTTTGAAGCCGTAGAAAGTATAGTTTTGAAGTGTGTGTGTGTGTGTGTGTGTGTGTGTGTGTGTGTGTGTGTGTGTGTGTGTGTGTGTGTGTGTGTGTAAACAGCCTTAGTTTTCGATTATCTTTTTTGTTGCCCGCTTGGAAAGAAACTGATTGTCAGCTGTAGCAGCGGCAATGACAGAAACTTTTGTGTTGGAAAACGTGTAGTAAGATTATGCTTCTTACGATATGACGGTACGGGTCTACTAAATTCTTTTGTGGTCCGAACATATGTTTCGGGCATAACGTTGTGCAGAATCCTTTACTAGTTGTCCTCAAAAAGACCTTTGTTTTGGATGTCATCTGAAGTAAGGGTGTGCCAGGCAGTACAGAAAGGTCTTTGTTTGCAGCACAAAAGTTTTAAGACTTTAGGCGTCCAAAGTTAATAAAACAGACGTTTTTCGAGCTAAGACCCGCATCTCTCACTTGACTCAGTTCCGCTTCCGCTGTGACAGGCAGTAAATACTGTGTTAGAATTGACCGATAGCTTCTCGTACCCAGCACGGTGAAAATGAGCGAGATCAGTGTTTATGCCCGACATGACGGTTCAGATTATCGCTCTCTCGTGGATTGAGATCTCGGCTCTAGTGTGTTCTCTGGAAGTACTAGAAGCAAGTTCTGTCTAATTTACAACGCCAGCGGTCCTGGCAACTGCAGGCCTGTTTAGTCTTGGTGCCGGAAATGACGCATAAATCACGACACTGTGTGTGTGTGTGTGTGTGTGTGTGTGTGTGTGTGTGTGTGTGTGTGTGTGTGTGTGTGATATACACTGCATCCTGTGTTATACGTTTGCTTGGTCCGTGATCACATTGAAGTCTTTCAGTTTCTCCGGTCTCAAAAACAAGGCAGACCTTCTAGTGCTCGAAGACACTGGTTCTTTAGGGTTCTTGCAAATTAACTGCTTTGCGAACCTAGGATGGGGGGGGGGGGGGGGGAGAGTGATATTTAGGAATACAGCACCTGCTTCATGGCTTCTCTCACTACTACTGTCAGGGATGTAAACTTATGAAGGATCTAAAAACCCCACAAAGAAGTGCTGGCATTTTATTAGTCAGTACGGGTCAAAGAAAGCATGATTTATGGAAGGAAAGGTGGAATTTCTAAAACGTTATATGTAACCCACACTAAACGGCTGTGGTCTGTGGACAAAGGTCGCAATAGACAGGTAGTCGGGTACCCCCCCCCCCCACACACACACACACACACACGTTAACCCTCCCCCCACCCCCCAAACAGCCGCTGCATGTTGCACGGGCATTATTTATAATGGGGTAAACAATCAGTCCTGGTGCAGACCTCCCCTACAGACGTTTGATTGCAGTCACTTCACAAGCACCCCGGGGACCAAACGCAGTTCTGTAGCAATCTGCACTTGACCCCGCCTGCCACGGGTTTGTTGAGAACTGCACCCGTTATTAGCTTGTACAGCCAGGCAGCAGTCAGAAATGTATGAGGAGAGAGTGGTCAACTGTTTGATGGTTGCTGATGGAGAGTTTATCAGCCCATTTGAGAAACCATTTAAAGTGCGCCGCACAGGTGTTCTGCTGAAGGTACCCGAGGCAAGTCCAGCATCCTTTCAGAAGTACTGGAGATAGATGGTTAGCACTGAATATTTAAACCTCGGTCATGGGACACGGCCCCATTTTTTTTTTTTTTTTGAAGAAGAAGCTGGTCAGGGATTTCTTGCGTCACAAATATCACGCAGAATGTTCCTGAGTTTTGAGGCAGAGAATAACACTCGACCACTTGCGGGAAGGGCAAGGCGACGCGTGAACTTTGACACGGAACCTGTTGAACAGAGAAACTGAGGACAGTGTGGTACTCCCCAGTTATTGTTATTCATGCATTCGCTACATTTGCCCGTGTACAGTGCCAGTGCACGACAAAAGGCAGATGTGTTCATTTTTAACTAAAACACCAGACTGGCTACATGTCTAGGGGGCCATGGTTTGTTTACTGTTCATTGAGAGGAAACGTCCTTCGCTTTGGCCGATTCACACGCTACGATTTCCAAGTAACACCCCCATCCTGCTGGTTCAGACCCCCCCCCCCTCCCGCCACACCCACAACGCCCAAGCCTTCCCGCCAAAAATGTAAACTTGTCGAGCTTTCACCGTTTGGTGAATGTAAATTGAAGGGATACGCGGAGGGAAGTGCAAATGAGAAAGCAGGACAAATAGGAGACTTGTTTTTCTTCCATCTCCGCCATATTTTGTCACACATCACACACGCGGTGTGTGTAAATGGCTTTCGTTGTCAGCAGCTTCATAAAGGAAAGTTCACAGCAGGACGAATACACAGCTATTCAAATTGGCTCCACGTCGTTTGCGTTCTCGTTTGATTGCACGTAATTTATTTTCATTTATCTGTTTACTTTAATGAACAGGGCTGGTATTTGGTGGTGGTGGTAGCCGGCCGTGCCTGCTGAACTCGTGGACATGATTGTGATCTTGTCTAAATCGTTGAACTGTAGAATGCTTTGAATTAGGGCAATACATTGTCATCAGACAACTTCCTGTTGTAGTTTGGTTTCCGGTCGACTGTTCCTTGTTGTGTCTTATCACTGAATCATCGAATGCAAGCACTTCGGATCTCAAGTTCCTCAATTTGCGCGTGACTACGGACAACTACGCATTCTGCATTGTAAGCCAGCACTGAACCTGTAATCGTGGCTCAAACCAGTGCCAGCACAGTGGTTCTTGATTTTTTGCCGACAGGACTAGAGCCTACAATTGTCGCCAATTACCAAAACAACAGAAAATTGTCCCTTGTGTTGTGACAACAGGCTCACGGCCTCATTCAGAGGTAAATGTCGCATGCCGCATGCCCTACAGTGGGTGATGTTGATTAGTTGATAACTGGGCTCTACCGGGCAGAAAGTGCGATTATGGGCTTCAACGTTTTCTCGTTGTTTTTTTTTCTCGCAGTCAGTTGCGTGGAGTGTTACGCTGTACAAGCTCCTTGGCTCACACATCAGTTTTATTTATTTTATTTTTTTTGCTGCCCCAACTCTTTGCCAGCTCCAGTGGTGTTCCTCCCAGGTCATGGGTGGAACCCACGGAGGACTGACTCGGAAGCTGGGACAATTTTTATTATGCATGATGATGGAGATGAGGATGACAGTAAGATGATGCTATGGAGGTCCATGTGGTTTGGGACTGCGGGACAGGGCCGCATTCCACGCTACCTGTCATAAATATCCCGGCATTAACCAGGCCCGGGAACTACGACGCCTGCGGTGCCGGCCATGTAATCATCCACATCATAAGACGTGTCATACAAAGGGAAGCACCCCCAAAGTCGCACCCGTGAAGTGGGTGAAGCTCGGCTGTGTGGCAACAGCCTTCCCCATTGGGCCCATAGCACACCCGCTCTGGGTAGGAGCCGACCTAGGTATGAAAAATCCCGCTTGCCTCGGCTGGGATTCGAACCCGGGTCTCCCGGTCCATGATCCGAAGTGCTAACCACTACACTACGGGGGCCGGTGCTCACACATCAGTTGAGGGACATGAGGTTCACCCTGGGTTCCAAAGCAAAAACTTTTGCTTGATTTTCTGTCTGCCCCAAAGCGACCTGATATTTCTACAAAGTGCTGTGCAGTTTCAAAAAGATTTATATTATCATTCAAAGAAAGAGATTCCCTCTCAAGAGGGTGTCGACGTTGTAGTTATATGAAAGAGTTCTACGGTTCTCTTACCTACTACAGACCACATGGAAGGGCGCTACCTGACCTGGAAAAGGTGAAGGTCGAGGTACAAACATGTGAATGAATCGTCTGAGGCCGTGTGCGCGGGGTCACAAACAGGACATGGCGGGGGGATCGGCGCGAGATAGGGCTAAACAAACTTCATTCACCACTCGAAACTGGGCCACTGTTTGCACAAGGAGCCCATTAAAATCTAACATCCCGCACCATGTTACCTGCTGCACTGCCCCTGTAGCTCCAGCCCCCCCCCCCCCCCCTCGCTCGCTCGCTCGCTCGCTCTTTCTCCCCCTTCCTCCCATCCCCTTCTTTCTCCCGAGCAATGAATGAACTGATGTTATGAAGCAAAACGTTCCTGAGTAACAAGATCACAGGCCCAAAACATGCACCTGTGTGTGACTTCGATCACTAATTACCTGGTTACACACACACACACACACACACACACACACACACACACACACACACACACACACACACACACACTCTCTCTCTCTCTCTCTCCCCCCCCCCCCTCTCCCTCCCCTCTCTCCCTCTCTCTGAGACACACATGGACGCATCTTGACATGGAAGATGAGATTCGCCTTTTTTTCTCCCCCCCCCCCTTTTTTGTCGCTGTCATTAATATCCCTGCGACTGGAAATCTGAGGCTGGCACTAAGCCAGTATTACTGTCACTATCACCTGTCACCTGTAAAGGCGGCTATAGACACCTTGTGTCTGTTACCTGCCGCAAGGCCAGGATCATGTTCTGAGCTGCAACTGCACTGTTGTTTTCTACCTGCACTTTTTGTTTTTTATTTTTCGTATGCTGTTACCAGGTGCCTGTGAGTCATCGGAAATTATTCGACACCCTCTCTGTCGCACCGGCCCAGGTATTAAACGGTTGACAGGCTTCTTCCGGCGATTTTTCTCTCTTATCTGCTGTCGTGGATGTCACCCTGACAAAAATCACTCGCCAACGGATCACATGAACTTACTCGAAAGTGGAAATCTAGTGTCCTTATCTTCCATGTGTTAAGGTCATTAAAAACAAAAAGTTCAAACTGAACCAGGTCGGCTCGACCTTAGAAAACGGGGCTGTTTGGAGGAGAAAGAAAAATAAGGTACAGCAGATGAAAAGACAAGAAAATTAAATCTGTGCAAAAAGCCAGCAGTTGTGAGGCAGGCAAGGGTGAAATAAAACAAGCTGATGATCTCTTCCATGGGTGCTAATCCCCCTTAACACACAACTCCTACACTCGCTTTTCTGAATAAACAACAAAGCGTGCGCCCATTCCGACTTGTTTTTTTCCGTGACGTTATGTTCCCTCTATTACAGCGCTGTTTATTTCGTATGGGTTTTTTTTTGGGGGGGGGAGGGGGGGGGGGCTGTGCTTCGCTCTGTATCAGAATAATGTTGGTTTGATGATGCTCGGAGAGAAGTTAACGTTTGCCTGAGCGAGCACCGCGTCGAGGTTTTTTTGTGGGTTTTTTTTTTTTTTGCGCAGCACAGGGGATGTTGAAGTGAATAAAGACGGCGTCTAAAGCGGTGATAGAGAAGAAGCGGTCTCAATTATGAGTCACTCACACTTATTATTACGTCTGGTCGCTTCAGCGTGTGTCCATGATTTTTAGAGTACCCACGGCGGTCTACACGTTCCTGAGGGGAGGGTCGAGTCTCTTTGGTTGAAACTTTTAATTGATGGTCCTGAAATGATCCTGTTGATGATTTGTTGACCCCCCCCCCCCCCCTCCCCACACACACACTCACGTGAGATGTGGCCCGGCATAACAGTTTGCCTTCCGAAAGCGTCGCGATGGGTTAGACTGACCTGACCGTACGTGATCATCACGAGGCCGGAAGTATAAAGTTCTTATCCGTCCATTTCTGGTGCAGTTCCTTGGAGATTGGTGGTAAAGGACAGCGAACTTCTTCTTCTTTGCTGAAGTAAATGTGATTCGTGTGCCAAATCGGATGAGAGTACCAGCTGATCATCTCCGTGCTGCAGGGACCCCCCCCCCCCCCCCGTTTATTTGTTTTGTTGAATGATTGAATGGACAAACCTTGTCGTCACCTTTGCCAGTCATGTACATGTATATCTGTCTACTACCCTCCAGTCGTTTCGTCCGAACCTCACTGTGACACAGCGCTGCTACACGGGTCGTTGATTCAAAGGCGCTGTTGCTACAATCACTAGGTTTTATAAATGATAGGGATGGTGTAGTTGCGCTTGTGACTGCTCTTGGGCACTCGAAAATGTCTTTCTTTGAGATTAGTAGAGCTCCAAATGCAACACACTGACGTTTGATGGCCGCGCGATCGAATCGAGGAGGAAAACACTGAAAATTTAGAAGAAAGACGAGAGAGAGAGAGAGAGAGAGAGAATACTGATAGTTCTTCCACTCGCCCTGGTGAATTGCCGAAGTACAGCCAAACAGTCTCTGTCACAAAGACCTGTTGTACTTTGATCACCAACGCCCGCTTACATTACTGGCGGATTGCCTGCAACAACCTACAAGAGCACTTTGCCACGTTGTCTGGTATAAAACCAACACCATGATGTGGACAGACGGAGCAGGGCATGTACTACTCACTCCCACAACACACGAGTGAGATGGTCCCTTGAGTAGAACCTCTCCATCATGATTTCGAGATCAGCTGTCGACCGTTCCCCCCCCCCCCCCTCTTTCTTCTACAGTTGTCTGCCCGTGTCCGTCTCTAGGCTGTTTTTGTCTCTAGGGTTCTGATCAAGCCGTCAGCGGGCGGCCGCCGGCACCGAAAATTGTCCCCTCTCTCTCGCAATCCAAGGACCTCTAATTATTTCCCTAAAGCCGATGACTAAGGGATCATAATGGAATGGCCACGCTGTAGGGGTTTTTCTCCTCCTCTTCTTCTTTTTTTTTCCCCTTCTTTTTTAAAACCCTCTCCTCTCCGCATTTCCCTTCGCCCCGGCCTGCGTGGTTCTTGCACGCAAATTGCGAAACGATTATTAAACTTTAATGTGGCATTTAGCGGCGTGCAAGTTTTGCTGTGGCAATGTTGAGAACAAGCCGGTATCTAGAACAGGGGGAAGCCACCGCGGCTGTTTCATTAGGGACAGGGTGCTGTGCCGGCATGTTGAATTTCTTAATTAAAATGTCGACAACGAGGCACAATATTACATGGAGGCTCGCTCTGCCGACTTTATTGAGGGCAGCCGTTGAGGCGCGAGCAGGGATCAAATTTTCTCGTTTAGATGGCGCCACACCCCCCCCCCCCACCTCTTCCAGTGAAATCCCTTCCTTGCCCCTCCTCCATCGCCACCACCTCACCCCCCCCCCCTCCCCTCCGGGCACTAATTGTGTTTTGGGCTTTGGAAGCGCTGAAACAAAAGCCGTCTTTGGCTAACGTGTGATTTCGTGCGAAAAGTGAGCGGTGTAAATTGAAGTGTAAATGTTTTTGTCGCTCTTTGATGGCGTGTTCTTGTGCGAGCACTGCGCATAATCTGCGCACGGTCTGTTAAACACGGCAGGGGGGGGGGGGGGGTACTCAGTAAATTGCGTTTTGTGTATCTGTTTTTGTTTTTGTAAGGCATGATCAAAAATAGCTCGTAATAATTTGTTGCCATGTTCACGGTGGTTGCTAAATGCGGAATGCAGTAATTCAGCTGTTGCCATGCTGGGAGTTATGAATATTCACGTACATGCTGTTTGGCTGTTATAGTTCTGCATCCACAAAATCGATTAAACCTTGCCCTGTTTGTTTACACACAGACATGCGACACTCCCACCATGCTGAGCTTCTGTATGTCATATGCAGCATACGCGGTACATTTACATTCACTAACTCTTTCCGCTGCTTCTCTTGTTTCTGTGCCTGGATATTTGTGTGTGTTTCTTTTTTTTCTTTTTTCTTTTTTCTTTTTTCTCTGGTAACTGATAGGTTTCAGTAACTAGCACAAATTTCCTTCGCCAGATTCTAGGCTTTAGTTTTGTTGGCGCACTTACAACATGGAAACTTTGTAAAGAGAAGACAGCCAGGCTAGACTGCTGTTTTCGCTGTAACGTGCTTATTTCTCAGTTTTAGTGTTCAAAATATACACATATAGAGACATGAAAATAAATTCGGGCGCGAGACAATGACACTAAGCTTTGTTTCCAATGGTATAAAGTTGATCAAAAGACCAGTTTTTAATCTTGCCGCTTTTACACCTACGGTCCTTCATCAGCATAATGAACGTTCTACATCGGATCGATTTTCAAGAGAGAGAGACGTCCACGACTCCCTCTCCACCAGACCAGCACTAGAAGCGAGACAATCGCTCTCCAAACGACCATCATGGAACCAAGTGTCGCGGATAAAAAAACAAAAAAACCCGCCAATATTTTCCACTTCCCTTCCCTTCCCTTCCCTTCCATTCGTCCTCTGTAGCCCGACACTCTCTCTTCTCTCTCTCCCTCTATCGTTGGTCATCACTACATGTACAGCGCCACGTCGACCGTCCCGCGGGCCCCAATAATTGTGTTGTTAACCTAACTTTCATTTACCCAGTTGCCAATTTAGATCTACTCAATACCATCGATCCCCGAGCGCTCAGTGAGTGTACTGGTGGGGACGGAAGGGCGCTAGGCGAGTTAGCGGTGAGCGGAGTAGGGACGGAGCGGTATCTAGGCGGGGAATCAGGGGCAGACAAGTGTTTTGGAGGGTGCAGGTGTCGCTGCTGCTTGTCCTGCTGGGTGATCAAGAGCTGTGGGTAGGCAAAGATCGAACAGCTCCACCACGTCAAGCTGGCACGCCAGCGAGGATCGGGGAGGGTAGGGGGTAGGATCAGGGGATTACGTGACGGGAGATGGAAGTGGTAGCTGATGACGATGATGTTGGTGTCATGGATAAAGCTAAAATCCCCACATCTTTTTTTTTTTTTTTCTTAAAGGAGGTCCTTCTGAGGTCTAGGATCGGATGGAGGAGGGGGTGTGGTGGGACAGGTTCAAGTTGGGCAACTCAAGAGACTTCCAACATAATTATGTCCCCTATTTTTTGTTCAGTTGGGCATGGAGTTTTGTAGCGTAGTTTTCTGTGTTATAATAATAATATTATCTTCCCTCTCATTCTGTAGCCATCCACTCAGCCCATTTTGTTTTTCAAGCTGTGTGTGTCCTTGTCAGATGTGTGTGTCCTTGTCAGATGTGTGTGTCCTTGTCAGATGTGTGTGTCCTTGTCAGATGTGTGTGTCCTTGTCAGATGTGTGTGTCCTTGTCAGATGTGTTGATCCGTTCTTTGTGTAATAATGTATTTGTAGTTTACTAATAGTTTCTTTGCTAATCACTGGACTATAATTATCCTATACATGTTACTAATAGTTTCTTTGCTAATCACTGGACTATAATTATCCTATACATGTTACTAATAGTTTCTTTGCTAATCACTGGACTATAATTATCCTATACATGTTACTAATAGTTTCTTTGCTAATCACTGGACTATAATTATCCTATACATGTTACTGTATCCTATAGAGGTCTTCGAATTGAGTACTGAATTTTGAAACTGTGGGTCATGTGGTCACATCTAACCCTGCTGTTTTTGCTGTGTGTGTGCAGGTGTCCAAGGTGGTTGTGCAGAACTGTAGCCGCTACAGCACGTGTTCCGAGTGTCTGGGAGCTGGCGATCCTTACTGTGGGTGGTGCTCGCTGGAAAACAAGTAAGTAGTACAGATCTTCCTCTATGTCTGTATATGGCAAAAATGCCAGTTGGAAGGCGTAGAATCCCCGAGGAAATTTGAAAACAACAGCTTACGTTACAGTCGAAGTATTGATGCAAATGACACAGAGCGTTTAAATGGCGGTGTCGAGGTGACCGTGCTTCGCAAGCAGACAACTAAAAAAATCAAAGGTTTCAGAAAGGGAGAAGTGGGTTTATCGATACATACTCATGAGCGTAATAGTTACGGAGCATCTTCAGTTCATTCCGTGTGTTACCACTCACGTAGCTTCATGTGTCATTTCTTTCCCATTGCTGTCATTTCAAGTGCCATACTGTTTCGTTTCATGTGTCATTCTGTCCCATTCACGTGTTCATTTCTTCTCTTGCATCAGTGGACGCGCTTCCAACAAGTAAGTAGGCAAAACAGTCAGCGTTGTCCTTGTCAGATGGATGTGAACACAGCAGCCAAACCTTTTCTCTTCTCCCTCTTCATTTCGAGTATCGAACCGTAGCTTTGTTCCGTTTGTGGGATCCAGTGTTGCTTGCTTCATTGTCCATTGACCGTGTCTGAGTTTTTCCCTGGCAAGTCTGTGTACACATGTTGTTGCTGTGGCTGTGTGGAGAAGTGGATGGATGTTGTGAGCTGACAGACAAAGATACCGCAGAGGCGTATGTGCCGCCTTGTCTTTTGTGTTGACTCCTCACCCTCCGGGCTGTGTACACTCCTCTGTTGTCACTGCTGTATCGGCTTCAGTCGGCATTCACAGCGTTGGATTTTGTGGCTGTTGGTTTCAGTGTGTGTGTGTGTGTGTGTGTGTGTGTGTGTGTGTGTGTGTGTGTGTGTGTGTGTGTGTGTTGAGAGGGGTGGGTTAGGACTGAAAGGAATACTCATGAGGAAACATTTGCCATCTCTTTGTTCCAGTCACGGTGCTTTCATATCAGACCCCCAGGGGTGTCGTTACACATCCATCTTTCATGAAGTTCGGGTTTTAAACAAGTATGCATAGCGAAATCAGAAACGTGTGAAATTAAGGATAGTTTTTGTCAGACCGCCAGTATGGACAGCGTTTGCTGCACTGCCAGTGTTTCATGAAGTACGAATCGTGCCTTTGTCCAAGGTACTGATGACTTCAGTTCTTTTAAAAAAAAAAAAAAAAAAAAGTTCAGTGCTATCACTAGCATGACTTGAACTCGCTCCTGGGGGTGGGTGGGTGGGTGTTTTGGGGTTTAACGTCCTTTTCCACCACATACGGGTGATATCAAAGACGGGGCAAACGATGAAAAAACCAGCACAAATATTTGGCCCCAGCCGGGGTACGAACTCAAGACCCGAGAGCTGGAAGTCCAACGCTCTACCATTCGGCCACGTTCGCTCCTGGTTATCGTTCAGTAAAGTGAGCTTCTGGCCGCATATGCAGTTCTGGACTCAAACTGAGAAACCCAACTCAAACCTGAGGTGACCTGCGTGATTGCGTGATATTCCGAATCCGTTTGGGCACTAGAGAGCACGTGATATTTCGGGCTTAGTCCTGAGCTGTATGGGAGAAATCATGTATGGTATCACCATCTTCATCCTCATGAATCCGATGTATTGCCCTAAGTTAGCCGTCAGTAACAGATCAGTCTTCGTTTGAACCCTTTGACTGTGCAAAGATTTGACATGTTTAAATCGGAGAATTTTACATCCTGTTTCAACGTAATTTTTTTTTTTTTTTTTGAAAGGAGCTCGTAGGAAGGGACTTGGTTAGTCGCGAAATAGTCTTTGTCGCTTGCGCGGCGTAAAGCCACTAACTAACTAACTAACTAACTAACTAACTAACTAACCAACCCTTTTTGGAGTGGATGACAGTGCGCTGTCATCTCGGGTGGAAAGGACTGTAGGCGTCCTGACGGAGCACCACATAAAAAACGTCTCAAACGCAACCATGTCAGAGCTTAGCCCGAACAATTCACCACAGAACTGAGGTGCCCAGCGTGCTGTTCAAACGGAGAGCGCGTCATTCTGCGGTTTGCAGAGTGCTGAACACAGACAAGCCAGTGTGTTGTTCTAAATACAACAGGAGCGTGGCCTGCCCGAAAACACACACACACACACACACACACACACACACACACACACACACACACACACACACACACACACACACACACACACACACACACAAAACAGACAAACAAAGAAAACAAAGAAAACATGAAATTAGAAACCCCCCAAAATAAATAAATCGCCATTTAAGAAAATCTAGGACGTTGGATTTAGTTGTAATTCAGGGAGGGTTGTGTATTTTTTTTTCCTGGCAAACATGTTACCCCAGCAAAACTCAAACAGACTGTCCACGGTGGTGTTGCGGAACAGCATCGATCTGCATGTAGCTGGCCGTGGGCAGGAGAACGTAGACGTCGTTACAACGACTCCTGGGGAGGGATTACGCTCTCCGACCCGAGATTAGTAACGCCAGTGGCCGCTAGATCGGTGGAGAGCCTTTTCCCAGCAATTACTCTTCAATAAATAGTTCTTTGAAGCTGCGTGCATTACCGGTCTTGCCCCCAGGGCTATACCTGGATTGTCAGTGGATTTGTTCATGTCGTTACTGTAATTATGTAGTGGGAGGGGATCGTTGCTGTGGTCGTTGACTTGTTTGTTTGGTGTCTTCGTGTGCGCTTCCGTCTCTCCACGCTGTAGTTCTGACGAAGGCACCACGAACTTGCCGAAGTGTCAGCACTCCACTGGGCGTTATGTTGTTTTTTTGTTGTTGTAATCTTTCTCTCTTTTGTTTTCCTTTTTTTACTCATATGTATGTGTTGAAACTGATTTCAGTGAGAAATCTCACGGGCTTTGAGTGTTGTGTACATGTGTGTGTGTGTGTGTGTGTGTGTGTGTGTGTGTGTGTGTGCGTGTGCGTGTTCTCTCTCTGAATGCTGATTGCGATTTTACAAGCTGAATCTGCTATTGACGTATTTCGTTCCTGCTGATTACATTTCCTTTAAAGTTTATACAGAGCTTGCGGATCGTGGGCTGGTCACAGTTCTGGTACATTTGCTTATAAAAATACTTCTGTGTATCGACCAGCCAAATGTAAAGGTTATTGCTTTTATTCCATTGTTTCATTGTCTCCATTGTGTCATCGGGCCTCGGATAGTGCTTTTGAATTACACTAACACCAGACATCATGTCATCATGCTATTGTAGTGCACCATGTGTTTTATGCATATGTTATGAGTTTGTTGATCGAGTCGGCCTTGCAGGCCTCATTGATCAGCCATGCGAAACTCATGATCCCGTGGATACAACAGTGTCTTTTATAATATGATTTATCACGAATGTGTCAAGGATGTCATCAATTTTTCCCCCTTCGATATTCCAGTCTATTCGAACGTGACCGTGTCGCCAACATCACTCCGGCGTAAAACACACGCGAAAAGTAAATTTTCATTTCAAACGGGAGACTAATCCCGAAATGAACAGAATAAAAGATGGCGGCGGATGAGAGCGTTCCCGTGTGGGCGATTGCCTCCATTGTCAGCACGTCTGTAGAGAGGTCACGTTGGGACGAGTATCATTCGCCAACCAGCCCTGCTTCCTCCCTCAGTCATTTCCTGTGCCCGGCCCCTGGGGCCTTGTCGCCCACACCCTCACCCCCTTCTGACCCCCACCCCACCCCACCCCCACCATCCTTCGTCGTCAGCTACCTGCCACGCTCGGCTGATCGCTGACAATAGCAGGACCCGTGACGCCATTTTTGCAGCAGAACCAGTGCCGGACGCGAGCTGATAGAGCGGGAAGGGACATTGAGGGGGAGGGGGGGGCAGTGTGAATGGGATGGATGGGGTGGAGGTGGGGGGATACGGACAATAAGGACGACGGAGACAAAAGTGGAAATACTGAAAGGCTGAAACGGTCAATTTTGCCGATTTCAGTTATGCCACTCTAAATCCGATTAAAAAAAAAAATCAACCTAGCATCATGTTTTTGTTTTGTATTGTTTTCAGGGAAGGTATTCAGTCTGTCATAATTTATTAGTATTTTCCTGTTTTGATGTTTTCCCCATTTGAGGCTGAACTCGATGCTTTAAAGAAATCAGGCCCACAACGTAGGTAGAAGAATTTTTTTTTCAATTTGTTTTGTTTGGTTTGGTTTGGGTTTTTTTCTGCACACAGTTTGGCTTGAGTGGCCAGCTGTGAAGACAGTTGTAGGTGTATTGCTCAGAGCGTGGAGAAACTGGTTTTGGTGTTGACAAGGCGAAGCTTAAACGATACGGCTGGCTGTAAACTTTGTCACTGCAGGATCAGTACACGAAACTGCAAACGTTCAGGACATGCACAGAGCATAGTGGTAACCAGGCTTTTAAGTGGCATAGCTTTTCTGTGAAATTTATTTTTGACGAAGTTGACCTCTTGAGCGGCACTGAGAGTGCGAGGGACATCAGAGAGGGAAAATTAGTGGAGATGGGTCTTCGACAGTGAGCGTTGGAAAAGACAATGGAAGGGATATTGGGAAGGCTGGGGAGTTGAAAGAGGACAGTGGTGGACTGGCCATGGTCACCATCGATCTGTCACACGTGCCCTATTGTTGTCGCCCTTGGCACAATCAGTCGACACCCTGCAAAACTGAGGACTATAGATTGTTCACGAGATTTGCAGTTCCAGACAGGACAGGGACAGAGAGTTTTGCAGTAGCACATGTAGCCTGTTCATGACTCGCTCTCGGTTTTTGTTTTGGATGGACGCATGTGGCTTCCCAGAATGCACTGGTGATTCATTCACTGCCGTGTCGTCTTTGTTTTTTTCCTAGGCGCTACCCCCCCCCCCCCCCCCCCCCAATTCCTGTGTACTCGCCCACCCCCGCAGCCAGCACCATCACAACGTCTTCATTGACAACCATCCATTCTCTCTTCTTTTTTTCTCCCTTCTCCATTTTTTTTTTTTTTTTTTTTGGGGGGGGGGGCATTGCTTTCCCTTTCTTGTATTTCACGTGACTTCATTTTTCTTAAGCCGCGATTGCTATGGACGCTAGCGGAGCGTTTTATTGAAAACTGATTTCAATGCCATGAGGTAGTCATCATCCGGGCAACTGCCGCGTCACCACACTGGCTTTGGGACCGCCAACAATATGGAGCCCTCCTAATCAAAAGCCTCTTTTCCATTTCCACCATTGTTGCGCTCGTTTCTTCCTGCCTCTCTCTTCCGTGGCCGTGTAACGATTCAAAGAGAAGGAAAAATCCATATATTTAATTTCAACTGTGCATTATTGCGACTGGAGTCGATCGGGGTGGGTGGGGGTAGGGGCGGGGGCGGGACAGGGGAAGCCAGGGAAGTGATGTTGGTTGAGCCCTCCAAAGCCTGTCACAGCTGTTTGGCTTTGTCGTGTGCCATTGTTAAGCACTCGGATTTCGCGTCCGGTTCCAGTTTTTCTTCGTAACCGTCTGCTTGATTTGAGTCTTGTCACATGTGATGCGCGTTCTAGACCTCGCGAACAGTATTCCACAGCGTGATACTTTTATTACTGATTCGCATCAAGCTTAAGGAAAGGTGCACTACTGACGCGCTTGACAGAAGTGGAGTGTTCAGAATAGAAGAAACGAGCTTTTACATCCGAGCACTGTTGTGTTTCAATCTGTGAGGATCAAAATGTACAGTGATATTTATATGTGTATATCAGAGACTATGATTATCCAGACTGAAAAACAAACAAACAATCAAACAAAAAAACCCAACCAGCAACCAAAAAATAAAACAACAACAAAACCCCCAAAACAACAACAAACAACACACACACACACGAAAATACAATCGCGAAATAGGTATCTGTAAGTAGTCAGACTTTGTTCATGCGGATGTGGGTTTTATTTTGGTCAGTTCTCAGTGACCCAAAGACTAGTGGCTGGATCTTCATCCCCCGACCTCGTAGAAGTGTCTTCAATTGTTAAAAAAAAATGTTTAAAAAAAAAACCAAAAAAACAAAACAAAACAAACAAAAAAACCCTTCAGTTTGTTACGTCGAACTGGAATCTCGTTCTGGCGAGGAATCAGATGGCCATGTTTGCCTTCTCTGATTGGGTGTGTAGCAGGAGTGTACCCTTCTTCTCTGGCTAACATTGGATGATGGCTTCCTGTCCGGCTGCAGTATAGGATTATCCCAGCACTCAGGCACGCGTTCGCCTATAATTGGGAGATTAGCAATTAGTAGGGGGATTGTTTAATGAGACCACGGACTCGCTTGTTTGTTCGAAGCCGGCGGCTCTGTGTTTGTACTGGTTTATTGGCAAAGAAAACATGATTGATTTTCAAATCCTCTCGCCGCTAGGTTTCTGTGAAGGACAAAGTGAAAGAAAAATGTAGGTCTGAGAAGAAAAGAAAGAGTGAGCTTGTTCACACAGGCCTGTTTCAACAGAGCCGCCTATCTGTGTAAAGTGTATGAGTGTAGGCCAACGTGTTTTCTTTAGGGTGATACGTGGTCGTTGGCATTTTGAAAATGGCGCGAAGTGTGTTTACAGAGTGTTCAGCGTACCTTCCTTAATCTCTGACAAGGGATTGTTTCCTCTGTTTGTGGGCAGTCTCTTTGTGTCGTGGATTTCTGTAGTAAATTGACAAGAGCATCCGTGCGTGGGTAGGCTATTGTGAAAGCCATAATCCCCCCCGGCGGGACGACAATTGATCGGCTGTTTCTTGTTTCTGGTCTGTAAACAACATTAACATGCCTTGCATATAACAGAATAAATGGCATGGCATTATAAGACAAGACGACGGTTTTGTCACGACCATCTTTGTCCGTCTGTGAGTAGTAAGCTAACTGTGACGGGCTAAACATAGTAACATAACATCCCACGCCGAGGCGCCCAGACAAGATTGAAATAAATCTCTCGCTAAATTCAGCTCGGATTAAAAAAAAAAAATCTGACCCGATTTAGAAAATTTCATCTGGCTAATGGCAGGAGAAAACGTTGGCGTTCATGTAATCTTAACGTCTCCGGGATAACTCTAGCATTAGTGACGGGGTCCAATTTCATATGACGGTGACTTCACTCTTCAGATGCTCTCTCTCTCTCTCTCTCTCTCTCTCTCTCTCTCTCTGATGATTGTGTCGTCTTCCAGCATCTGGCTGCTTCCGATTGTTACCGTTTTTGCATGTCGGAATCAGCTGGTAGGAGACACATTTTATCAGTCCCCTTTGTGCTTTTTTTTCTGTTCCAACTCGTTGTCTGGACCGCACATTTGTGTCCGCGCACGTCTGTCTTCTGAGAGGGCACGTCTTGGAGAGGGCAATGCAGCTGGAGACTTTGTCATCTCGCATTGCTCGGGGCCATGGCAGTGGGCTGAAAGTTTGTCTGTTTTGCACACTTTCACGTGACATTCCGATTTTAGAAGTTCCAAGTTTCGATGGTCGAATAAAAATTATTGAAGGTTTTGAGATAAATGCGGAGTCGCGGCCGGCGTCGAAAGGGTCGCCTTTACACGATGATAATAATGTATGTTTGTGATGATTCTAGTGGAATTCGATATGTGCAGCACGTCTGTCAAAGTTTAATCTGCATGCCTTGACGTGAGAAAGTCATGCGTTGTTGTGTACATGTCGTGCATCACTGTTTTTAGTGCATGTTTGTGTTCCTTCTCCTGTGTAATGAAATTAGAAGATTAAATCTCTCTCTCTCTCTCTCTCTCTCTCTCTCTCTCTCTCTCTCTCTCTCTCTCTCTCTCTCTCTCTCTCACACACACACACACACACACACACACACACACACACACACACACACACACACAGAGCAGTGAGCAATGATCAATGCATGACTGCGAATTTTTTTTTCTGTGAAGCCATTACAGTTCTTTGGGTGTAAACTTTTTCTCTCCTCTATAGAAGGGAAGTCTCTCCCTGTATTTGGAATGGAAGTGGTTGAGAGGAGGGGTGGGTAGGTGGGTGGGAGAGTTGAATGGAGGCTGGGGCAATTTTACGGAGGGGAAATGAGACACAGTCAGCGTAATGTTCCAGCTTAATTTGCCGTCTTCCGACTCGCATGTTGCTTTTACCCCGCACTGCCGCCATCAGCTGATCATGTTGCCTTACATCTCCACCACCGTCATTTCCACAGGCTTTGTGTTTGTCTGGGCGCCATGTTTGCTCTGTATGATTCCCGATAATGTGCTGTTTGGATACAGAGGCGCTTTCCATAAACCTGTAGAAATTCTCATGCACAGCTCTCGGGTTCCAGAGAGATTGCAGTCCAACTGCTGGAACTGTGTGGACACTGCTCAACGGATACACAGCACATTGTTTCGCTTGATGTCTCCGGGCGGATGACATTTAAACGAACTGCTGTATTATACTGCTGCAACGAGTTGGATGAATTAAACAACAGTTAAAGGCCCCATTACTGCCATTTTTCGGCTCAAAGATCGTTCTGAGTTGTATTGGTGGCGCCTAGCATCACATCACTAAGACACATACACAGATACACAGATACTGAGGTAGGCTTGCGTTCAGCTGATCGGAGCCAGAATGCAGTATCCTTTGGCAGTATCGCTGACGACAGTCGACAAACATGGCGGACGTCGTATTCGGGCTGGTTATTTCGGGCGGACAGTCGCAATCACAAGCGCAATTGTTCCAAAACAGAATTCTCCATACATGTAAAGTCTTGTAAGGGTAGCAATGGTTTGTTTAAACGACAAAAATCAGGGGACGCATAATGCATGAAGGCTAGAGGAGAGAATAATTAATCTGAAAATGGTTTTGTCTTTGAAGAGATACTTTGATCTCGTCCAGATACCAGAGAGACATATAGAGATACATGTGTAGAGACAGATATAGGGAGATACAGAGATGTTCTGCGATGTACAGAATTTTGTGTGGCATGTATCGTTCGTCCTTGCTTAATATATCGGCTTGTTTAGATTGTAAACTTTCGCATTGGGCCTGAAATCAGCCGGTCATCATTAGCGTTGTCCTTGGAGACATGGTATAAATGTCACATGTCAGGTTGTAGTGAAATTTTGTTTTGCTATTGATCCTCGTATCTCCGCATACAAATAGAGATAATTGGAGATTTGCATTTTGTGCATGGAGCGCTGTGCATCGAATTTCAATTTACTTTACATTTTATCCTGTCGTTGCTTTCCGGTTGTTTTCTGTGTCCCCTTGATCCCCCGCAAGAATCTGTTTTTGCTGTTTCCGCCACTGGACATTGAAGTTCCTGATTACCTCATCTTTTGAAGATACAGTCTTCAGCTAAGAACGCACTTCAGAAGTTTGATTGAAGAATGGCTCGTCCTTCTTTTTATCTCCAGATCTTTTTGCTGCATGATAAAGCGAGATCACCTTCGGTTGAAAAGGGGGGAAGAGGGGGGAGGGGGAGAGACGGCATTTGCCGTGCATGCCCTGGAAAGCGAATTAGACGACGAGTTACAGTTTTCCCTCTTGGCTGAGCCGTTGATTGCTGGTGAAGAAATCTGGCGGATAATGGTTTCCATTAGACAACAATATGGAGGAAGTTCTTTGACGACGGCTAGTAATTCCATTGTGCTGGCCCGTCAATTTGGATTAGAGAGGCAAAATCAAAAGCAAGATGGTAATTGACAGGACCGGTTGACGGACGACGGCACTGCTGGGTTGGCAGCTTGCTTCTGAAAAGAAAAAGGGCGGAGAGGAAGGATGAAAAATGGGGGGGGAACTTAAATGGAAAAAACTGGTTCTAGACCTGTTAAAGGCAGCAGAAAATTCATTGATTGTTTCCTGTCGTTAGCTTTTAATGAATCATCGAATTCTACCCACCCCTACCCCGCCTCTCCCTATCTCCTCCACTGTTTTGCCCTCGCCCACTTCACTTTCAACCTCGACCCCAATCGTCAACACCACGTCATGACACCCCCCCCCCCCTCTCTCTCTCAACGGGCCCCACCCCTTGCAGATAGTTATCTCATGTTTTATGGTACAGCATTGCCAAAGACAGCTTTCCAATTCATACGAGCGCTGATCCCGCCGAGAAAAGTCACATAGTGCTGCTTTTGTAGGGTGTCCACACAGACTTCTTTTCACCCCTCGGCCCAAATGTCAATATGATACTTTTATCTCCCCCAAGTGCTGTCCGTCCCCGCTTGGTGCATGAGTCACACTGGACCCAGGCTTCCCCTCCCCCCCCCCCCCCTTCAGGACCCTGTTGCTTCGCTCGTCCTCTCAATCCCATGCTCTCATCCCGCTGTTGGGAGGTATAGAAAGTGAGAGTCGTTGCCGTCTCGGGAGCTTTCTGGACGTTGAGGACCTGTTATTAATCCCAATTTCATCTTTCCTCCTGACGTCTCGTAATTAAGCGGGGATGAGGGGGAGGGGGGGGATGTCGGGCTGTGAATGGCCCATAATGGCTGAAAGGGATGGAGGAGGTGGTGGGGAAGAGGGAGGAGGGGGGAATCAGAGAAGCAGAAGAGTCTCCACACGCACTGCTGCACTTATGATTGTTGATACAGGCTGCCTGATGGCTGCATCAATCACACAGCACCCCCTGCACCCCCCTTGCCTCCTCATCCCCACCTCCCCAGTCATGAATTTTGAGCAGATTCGCTTGACCTCTGCCCTCCCGTAACGTGCGGCGTCTTGTGACGTCCCGTCATTTGTTGCTCCTCATCCCAGCATCTGTGATGACCTTCACGTCTCCAGTAGCCATGCACTGCCTGCTGCTGGCAGTCGACCAGGATAGCTCAAGGGAGTACTTTGTAGGTGTCTTACGATAGGATTTTAAGCACACACACACACACACACACACACACACACACACACACACACACACACACACACACACACAAACGGAAAAAAGTACCCAGAATTTTGGTCTAGGTTTTTGTGACCTTGCGAACAAGAAGTTATTTCATCATAGTTTGACACCTAAACTATATTTTAACACACAGCTGAAGCTTTTAGGGTAAAATTAACCTGTGGACTTGGTACAGTTCGTGGATCCAGGAAAACAGTAGTGCGTTCAGTCTTGTTTTCAAAGAACTGAGCAAAACAGTAGTCCACTGCTCAGGAGAGTAATCACGGAACACAGTGTTGTTCGACAGAACAGAAAAGGACGGTACCAAAATAAGGAAAAATAAACGGGATTGAGAGGACCCTGCGAGAGGAGGGTCGCAGGGGGGGGGGGGGGGGATACCTTGTTTTCCCCGCACACACTCACTCTTACCATGATAGCTCAGCCATTCTGCCAAAAATTTACCGGCAGAAATACATGTACACGACAGGGCAATCAGCTTCATCCTATCCACTAGCGTTTGATGGCCGGCTCGTCGCTGGCTGTAGTCGTTATTCTTCAGAGTTCTCCAGAACCCTTTCGGGGATTTTGTGGCCATTGCGATGGCAGAAGTATTCGCATGTAAATTCAAACGTTGAAGTGTTTCCAATAAGTGGATGCAATGGGCATGAGACGTTTGTATAATGGAGCGGAATTATTAGATCTGGAGATGCCATACGCGTGGTCTACGCTATTCCGATAGTTGGAGAGGTTGGATTTGTCGGGTTTCTTTGACAATGTGGTCGAAGTTCTTGGTCCCATATCACCGGGAAGGTTCATGACTCTGCTGTGCCTTGTGATCATCTAGATTATTCGCGTCGCTTGTTTTGTGCGGGACGGAATGTCGCACCATAAAACCCTTAACGGGTCAGGCGTCATGCTGGAAAGAAAACATTCAACCGTTTGTTTTTCGTGGTTTTTTGTTGTTGTTGTTGTTGTTGTTGGTTTTTGTTGTTGTTGTTTTTTGTTTTTTTTTTGGGGGGGGGGGGGGGTTAAATACATTTTAAACTGAATCCGCTTTTGAAAATATTTGCACACGGGAGGCAATGTTGGCATCTCTGTCGCGATTTTCCGCCAGTCTCTCCAGGCTGTCAAGACGATTCTGCTTGCTTGGTGTCATTTGAAAGATTTTCAGCCTAGAACGTTTTCTAGATTATTTTACAGTTGCTTGCGTCGATTTTTTTTGTGTGTGCTGTTTACGGTTTTGGAACGTTGACCTGCGCTTCCCTCTCTGCTCGCGTGTTGCACGTGGCACCAAAAAAACAAAAAAACAAACAAAAGCTGGAAACAGCTATAACAGCCCGGTGACAATCCACTCCAAGAACTGTTGTAGCACATTACAGAAGGGGCCTTCAGATGGTGAAACCTAATCACGCCCAGGACTGAGGCAGGCGGGAGAGGAGTTTGAGAAGGCGGCGATTAGTCAGGCAGAGGTCGTGATCCCTGTCAGTGTGAAGGCCTGCTGCACCTTGTTGCCCGTCTCCAGTTGGCCCCCGGGACGTCCTCCTGGGGATCAGGAGGCAAATGGGTGGGGAATCATCTTTCAGGGTCCTTGGAGGAGATGCTTCGTTTAGAATTTCTGAGCTTCCTTCAGACGTCGGGCTCCTCTTTGGAGAAACAAGTGGGATCGTGATGAAGGTTATTGGCAAGGTCAGGCACTAGATTAGTCTTCTTGTTCACGGAAAAATATATTTGGTTCCAGAGAGAGGTTTCTGTTCCACGAGGGCACTAGTGTTTGTGGTGGAGGTCTTTGGAGGATACAGCGGATGAGGCTGGCCATGGGTAGTGCGACATTTTTTGCAGAGTAATCTGTCACACGATGATAGTTTACCGCAGGAGCTGAAGATTAGTTTTTGGATGAAGGTTCTCAGGAGCAAGGGGCCATTCGGTTTGCACGTAATCAATTCTTCAAGGCGGTACGCAGTGTAACGTTTTTTCTCCCTGAGGCGGAAATCCACTTTTTCAAAGGTGCCAAATAAGAAATTCCTGGTGCTGAAAAACTTGATAAAACAATCTCTTGTAACTGCTCTCTGCACCACGGAAATCAAGACAGTTCAATCGCAAAACACAGACTGCAAGATCCCCTAAGGCTAAGTCATGGTGGTGTGGCAAAAACGTTGGTCTGAACGCCCCACCCCCCATCCCCCACTATCACCACCAGCACCACATCCTCTCCCGTCACTTCATCATGGTTTACCTAGTTGTAATTGTTTTTGTTGTTGTTGTTTTTTTCTACGCTTTTTTGTAACCGGGAGTTCGAGAAATTAGCATGAAGGTGCAGCGTCTCCTGCATGTCCTAGGTTTATATTGCCCCGTAGATCAGTTTGCATCAGTTGCCCAACGTTACATTTTTTCACGTAGTGCAGACACACTTAGCCGCGAATTAGTCTTTGTGGCTTGCACGGCGTTAAGCCTCAAAAATTCACTCACTCACTCACTCACTCACCCGTCGCTTCATCAGTTGTGATAGGCAAAGTACCTTGCAACGCTGGACAGTACCTACCCCTTCCGTATCATAATGTCAAAGTTCATGCTGCTGTATTTGGTCGACCGAACCTTTTGCCCGTTTGGGGCAGTTCTGTGGAGCCAAGCACACGTCTGGGTATGGATGTATAGGTGATTGATTGTGAGGGGTCCATGGACTGTTCACGAGTCGTTGATGATCTGTCTTCTCCTCCCCGCGCCTCACTGTGGATTAACGGCCCTGCGATACGGGAGATGTGAAAAACACCGGCTTGACTTTTTGGTCGTTGCAGTGAGATCTTAAACCTACAAACTGGGTGGTTGCTAGTCAGCTGAGGTCGATGTTCCTTGCCGCAGATAGCTGCATGTAATCCAAGATTTACCGGGGGCTTCTGGGCGTGTTTTTTGTGTCCTGTGAAGCTTCCTGGTTTCTGCTTTCTGTGCCTTTCCCATTGATCTTTTTTGTTTTTGTTTTGTTCTTCTTTGGACTTTTGGTGTTTCCCAGTTGACGGTTGGATGAGATTATGTTTGCCGTACTTTTTGTTTGGGAGGCGTGTTTTCTTTGCACATTTTAATCCGCTGAATGACCTTTCATTGCCCATGTCAATGTTTTTGCTCGGTTGCGATCAATTTCTAAAAACAATGTGAGTGGGGTTTTTTATTGTTGTTGTTTTAATTTGCAGTCTGAAATCTTCGATAAGACGTCTCACACACTTCTTAGAGAATTATTTTTCCATTCACGTGATTTGATACAGTCAACTGACCTTGAGAGAATGTCACCGACAGGATTGATTCAAGAACTGTGAAAGGCCGACAAAGCTTGGGGTCCGTTTGCGTTGTAATTTGTAATCGAAATCTGCAGTGTTCAGATCCCTGGTTCTGAGGCAGGTTTCTTATAGTGATCCAGTTCCTGTTACCGCGCATTGTCATTTGTTCCTGTGGCATACCTCAGTGTAGAAGTTTTGGTGTCGGCTTGCAGATTCTAACAGAGCCGGAATCGCCGTCTAGATTTCTAGTTTTTCACCGGGTTTTCCCCCAGCATATGTTGTGAAAACCCAGTAGGGTGTAAGCGAAATTGAAAGCTGATGTTCCCTTGCGGGAGACACGGAAAGAAAAGACTAAGGGAAAAACGCAGCAGAACTGATTTCCTGCTTGACGTGAAATTGGATGCAGTCGTTATTTTTCTTACGTCAGACTGCAATGGGCTCTCTCTCTCTCTCTCTCTCTCTCTCTCTCTCTCTGTGTCATCGTGTGTGTGTGTGTGTGTGTGTGTGTGTGTGTGTGTGTGTGTGTGTGTGTGTGTGTGTGTGTGTGTGTGCGCGCGCGCGCGCTCGGGACAGAGACAGAGAGGTGTTCGTCATTTCAACTCCTGTTGCGGCATTCAACAGTTGGCTAAGTGTGTGTGCTGGGCTTGGTGTGCATGTGCTCGCATGACAAATGCCTCTTTGGCACACTAGCAATATTTGTGCATCTCCTCTGGCGTCAGTTATCAGTGCTGTCAGTGTTGCGCGGGGACCATCTCCCAACCCTTTTACTGTTTTTCTTGGAGGCTAATTCACTTAACAGCAACGCAAACAGTCTCGCAGTTGAAGAGTCTCCCCTTCCTTCAGCCCCCCCACCCTCCCCTTGGGAAATCTCTCTCTCTCTCTCTCTCTCTCTCTCTCACACACACACACACACACACACACACACACACACACACACACACACCTCTTCGTACAGTCGCAACCCATCCCCATCTCACTCTGGATCTCCCCCCCCCCCCCCACACACACACACACCCCGCGCTTTTTTTTTTTTTTTTTAACCCCACCCACCCCAGCATGTCAGTCAAGAGGTTTACGACCGTTTTAGCTAATCGATCATTAGCGATTCCGTCCGCGAACGAGCGCGCTAGGATTAGAGGTTCCAAGAAAAACACGATCATGCTTAGTCGTGATGGGCCGCCCTTTTATGATAGATGGGGCAGGAAATTGACTCGCAACTCTCGCTTGCACCAGGACAGATCTCAGTCGCTGATCTCCTCCACCCAGTGAACAACCCCTTTACTCTTCACACGGCTCTCCGGCTAATTTCTCTCGCCTTAATCAAGCCCACACATCAAGAAAACTTTTTCAAGGAGGGGGGGGGGGGGGAAGAGGTGGGGTGATAGTTTTGGCGCGGGGTGGGGGAAGGGTAGGGGGGGCTAGACAGGCTGGGGATTGGGGGAGGTGAGGGGAGGAAGCTGTGGTGAAGACGGAATGATCATGAGGATGAGTCTGCAGATTGGGGGGGGGGGGGCGGGGCGAAGGCAGGGCAACTAGATGTATGAAGGGGAGGGGGTGTTGGGGATGATGCTAGAAACACGGGCAGCGAGTGGTCCTGTTGGCTACTCGTCATTTGATACGTAGGAGAGGGGGGGGGGGCTTCCTTGAGCGTCCTGTCTGACCGTTATAAATCAATCTCCTCAGTGTGTTTGGTCTGCCATCACCACGCGCCATCAGCTGGGGGATCGGTAATTTCTGTGTCCACTGCACCTCACTATCTCACCGCCACCAGCCCACGCTAAACAAACTCCCTAATCCGGCCTGCTGACACGGACTTGGTTCGTTACTGAGACTTAAGTACTGAGAGTAAAATATAGACACCTCCAACAGACTCTCCCTCTCTCTCTCTCTCATGGATTTCCTCTGCCAAAACGTTTCTCCGGTTATCGATTTTCGGGATCTCTGCGAGGAACTCGATACCTAACGACTTTTTCCTATACGATAATCAGGTAAAATGAAAAAAAAAAAAAAAAAAAAACTGCTCCCAGCAAAACCCCCGCTGTGGCGTTTGGTTTGACGTGCGTTTACAGGCGTGCACCCACCGACTGGAGCGGAAAAAGCAAAGTGTTCCGGGAGTGAGTGCAACATTTTATCAGGACAGTCATGCCAAGCTTAGAATACGCACCTCTTTGGCCGGTTATCTGCCAATTACACCGTGAAACCGGTGAACAGGTGCTCCCCCTTGCCGGCAGTTTATTGCGTCATTTGGTATCACCCCCCTGCGAGTTGAAAATCTCCTGTATGAAATAAAAATGCCATTTCTGGAAGGATATTTCCATCACGTACTCGCCGACATCTCCGCTCCATCTCCCAACCTCCCCGAAGAAGTAAGACACGACTACGTCTAGGTTTAAGGTCGGGTGTATTATATTATCTGGCATACTTGCGCGACCTTAAACTGTCTACATGATACTGACAGTGATAGCCAGGTAAACGGTAGTTTGATCAGTTTCGGTCATCCATGTACTTTTAAAACGAAGGCCTGTATATAGTGTTATCGGTTACTGTTCCTGCTTTCTATATTACAAAGCCACTTACAAGGTCTGGTGTACATATGCAAGCCAGAACTGATCTAAAGAGCCAGGCAAACGGCATCATTTATGGTCAGTTTCGGTCAGCCATATATTTATATACGATTTTAACTCGAAGACCTGTAGAGTGTAGTGTCATCGGACGGGTTACCTCCCTGTACGCTGCGTAACGAAGTCACTTAAGCTTACTTCTCCTCCGCGCCGTAGAACAAAGGAGTAATCTGATAGCAGCAGGTATCACGCCAGAGGGTAAGAGATCCGGTCACCGAGCATGCGCTGTGCGCCGGATTGTGGGCGAAAGTTCGCGAAGCCAGTTCAGTGGACGGAGAATTAAATAGACACTGTTTGCAGCATTGGCCTCCCTGGTCCATATTGCATTAGGTTTTGTTGTTGTGTGTTTGTTTGTTTGTTTGTTTGTTTGTTTGTTTGTTTGTTTGTTTATTTAAGGACATTTCGGAACTCCACGCTTATGGGGATCGAAGATCAGTTAGGTCAGATTTTCTGGTATTTGCTGTCGAATGATAACGTATGTTAGTTTCGTCTTGCTTTGGGGATTCTGAGGAGAACAGTAGCGCTTGTTTGAACAGTAGCTACTCGACGCAAGCTCACCTCTAGTTCTACTTTGAAAGACTTTTGCTTCAGCAGAGGACTTCGTCTTTGTAAGATTTTTGCCTTCTGTAGACCGGCCCGTCTACCCCCCCCCCCCCCCACCGACTTCCCTCCTTCACCTTCGCGCACTCATGTAAACTGTTCCCTACCGACTTAATTAGCTTGTCTATTTTTTCCCGCTACCTGCTTTCGGCGTCTCTGCCTTGTGCTTGACGAGTTTATTGACGCCTTCCTCCCAATTTTCCCGACACTGCAGGAAAAAAGAGAATGGCCTGTTATGCGGTATTATTTCTCTCTGCCTCGGCTCTTGCTGCTGCCAATGTTTGATTGATCGTAGCTTGTAATTTGGGGCCCTGCTTGTTGAATCAGGGAGGCAAATTAAGCCCCGCTACAAATCATATGCTGTCATACGACCCTGTAGGCAGAGAGTGCGGGGTTGAGGCAGTATGCAAATTTTTAGTCACGCGACCCAAACTCTCCAGTTGCTGTTCCAACAAGGAGGGGGTGTCCTGAGACACGAGGGCGTAAACGTTTCGCAGGAGTAGTATAGTAGGGCGTAGTTTTTGTAGGCGGATTCGGGCATTTCTCTAACTTGCGGAATGGATAATTCTAAATTTGGCTTTTTGGTTTGAAATGAATGGGAGCTTTTTGTATTTCTTGTCCGCTTTTGCTTTCTGTGCTGCTTAAGTGCATACAGTAGGGAGACCCATTGAAGAAGACGAATTACCATTTGAAGAAAGTTGCTATTGTCGGGGGAGAAGGTTTATCGTGTGCAGTCCGCAGTTGTTTTCGTATGTTTGCAGTTACCGTTGTTCCGCTGTTCCCTGACTTATTCATAGTTTACATTTCATTTACATTAATGGCTTGCGCCAGCAAAGCGCACTCCGTCATCGTGACACAAAACGCCCAGACACAACCTGGAAACAAAAGAGGCATTCCTCACGGACCTAGCGTTCTGTAAACCTTCTTCTTTTGTTGTGAGAGTCTGTTGGATGGGAGGTGGTCGATGCAAATGGTAGGCGAAATGGCGACGTAACAGCTAGTTGCTTTAGGGCCCCTTTCACGATTCCACGCCACTCTATCGATTCCCGTCTTCAACAGGCATTGTCTGAGAAGCCTGTGGTACGGACCAAAGCCGCTCAGGGCGGGGCGGGACGGTGTGTAGAGTTACAACCAGAGTTTTTCGCCCCTTCCTCTTGTTTTTCTCCCCTTCCCCTTGGTTCTTCCCCTGTTGCTGGTGGGAACGAATCGAAAGCAAGGACATGAATTGTTAATGCCGCTTTTCCGAATATCTGTTAAAAGCCCTGCTAGGCAATTCCAACGTCTGAAAGTTTCACGGACTTTTGTTTTATTCTCGGCCCAGTTTATGTAACGGGTGTGATAATATTTTTATTCACCTCCCAGTTTATGTAACGGGTGTGATAATACGCTTTTATTGTCTTTGCTGTATTGATGTCGTTCTTCTGTGTTTGGTGCCAGTCGTCCGAAAGTTAATCGTAGCAACTGTAAGTATGTGAGCTATACGTGCTGAATTTGTGTCGGAAACGTTTGCATGGTTGTCCTTGTTTTGTTTTCTTCGGTGTTGAAATATTCACGAACTATCCTTATACTATCCCTGTGTATGTAACCCATCGCAAAGTAAAATTCCTCTGCTCCTTTCCTCTGGTATGGCACGGACAAAGGAAGGCGTGAATATTGTAGGCCATGTGTTTGATTCTCTCACAAACACTCCTTTGTCACGAGTCATATTTATACTGTAAATGATTCTCCTGTCACTTTGGAGGCATTGTTGCTGATGAAGTCGTGTGCAGCAGTATAGATAGTTTACCTTACGCACTTGCAGAAAGGAATAGAAAGGAATAGTATGACAGTTTCAAAGTCTGTTCTCTTTTCATCCGTCTTCCGTGTTTGTGTAATTCTCAGAGGAATCCACCTTGTCAGTTGAGGGCTTTCATTGTCTTGATCTCACCAAAACAGTAATCACAGACAGTATACACTTAAAATTATAACACTTTCGGGTTTTGTTTAAAGAGGGAAAGGGCGTTTGGGTTCTGGGTGTCTGCATAATTGTGCAGGCAGATCACATATTGTTCCATGGTTCCGATTGTATGTTGTTCGGTCACCTTGTACATGACCGGTTAATTTAGATGGTCGATGGCTCTTGTTTTGTCTGTCTTGTATTGGCATGAACCAGTTGTGACAAGGTGAAACAGCGAAAGGCCGATTGTGAGAGCCAAGCATCTCCACACAAATCACCTGCCTTTGACAACCTGTAGTTACCTACACAATATGTCGATGCCCTGCTCTCACGTACTGAACGTGTCTTGGCTGCACTTGCCCTTCAGTGTTATTTGTGGAAACATCAGTGCCAAACTCCAGAATATCCATATTGTCTGTTTCTTTACTCTGTCTAAAGTCGGTGTGCTTCAGGTGTTGAATCCTGTGCTGATTTTGTCTTCCTGACGTCTCGTGTTCTTTCTTTCGTGTACTACCTGTCTCCATCAAATCTGCCAGTTTTAGATACTGCCATCACGGCTTAGACTGATCAGCAAGAGTGGCTTCATGTGTGCTTTGCTTGTGTTACAGGTGCAGCCTGAAGTCCGACTGTCAAGGGAGCGACACGCCCAAGCGATGGCTGCCCTACGAAGGGGAGGAGTGTACCAAGATCACGGATGTCATGCCCAACGAGATCCAGAAGGACAAGGTCCGCCTGGTGAGTCGCTTGCCCCTCCTCCTTAATCTCTTGCTCTCCTTGCTGCATCTCATCCCCGTCTCATCCTATCCTTGATTTAGTTCCTCCTCTAGGCATTTTGTGCACGAGAGCCACTTTCCATGTGTTCCCTTTTCTAGACTGCATTAGGAAATAGGTTCTTGATCGAAGAGACAAATGTAACTCTATTCTCGGTTTGTCCAATGTTAACATCATCTTGTCATTGTCATAGTTCTGTCTCTCTTCCTGTGGGAGGTCAGTAGTCAGGTGATGTGACAGTGAAAGACCGAGGTACCTGTGTGCAGTGAATGCTTGACTGCTTCTCCTGGTCAGGATAGGGAATTGTGTGTGATGTAGAGTAGTAAAAGCTGAAGAATTAGAACCATGTATTTTCACATTTCAACCACACAACAAGGTGTGATCTGTAAGTTGAAAAGATACGAACCCTGATGGTTATGTGTATCTTAACCTGATGGCGAAGAACGTTTAGAAATATCCGTCAGAATCCCCCAGTAAACAGTATGTGCCTCCATTCACACCCAGACACGTGCACGGCAAAATCTTCTCAAGATAAACAGAGAAGTACATATCTGGTAAAGAGTCTTCAGCTGAATCAGTGTCCAGACATCCCTCATTACACATGGCTTCACACGTGTCTTTATTGCAGCTCAACCTGGGCATCCAGAACCTCCCAGACTTCGACAAACAATACAAGTACCAGTGTTCCTTCAGGAGCATGACCACGACTAGCAGCCGGTCCACACCGCTTCTGACGCAGGCCAACCGCACCTTGCGCGGTATCCAGTGCTACAGCCCCGCCACCCACCTCCTGCCGCCCATCCCGACAGGTAAAGGTCAGTGAGACACTGACGTTTTGTTAGGTCTCGTGGTTTCCGTTCTCAGTCTCATTCGTCTTTCGTTTCTCCTCGGCTTTGGGCTGCGCATGTTGAAGTTTTGAGTCGACTGTTGTCAAAAGACAGTGTCAACAGTACAAGAGTCAGATGGTGAAAGGGCCTGAGTGCTGGCCAGATTCATTGCGTGTAGGTTCTTACTAAATGGTGGCAGAGTTAGTCCAACGAACAAAGTGCTGTTGAGAACCATCCTACTCTTGCTTTGTCCACTGTACTGAACATTTCACGTGGTTTTAAACGTACAAAGTAAGAGGAAGCCAGTACATCAACATGCTTCCAGCACTTGATGTTTTGTCGTAGTTCCAACTGAACGATGTACTTAATTCACGCTGAACAGATTCTGAAATGATGCGCATCCCTGGCCGTTCTGTCCTGTTAAATGAACGTGCTGGTCGAGGCACACTTTCAACTGTGTGTCTCATTCCTTTCCGTCTTTCTGTGTGTGCCTGTCCGATTTCTTGTGTGTTGTTGAGAAATAAGCTTTGGTGGGAAGGGTGAGCGACTGTTCCTGAAGACCGGCAGACAAGCACTTGCTTGTTACCCTTTTATTTAGATGCCATTCTGCGCCGAGCAGAGGTTGTTAGTGCATGATGGTTAGGTCAAGTTCTGGATGCTGAGAAACGGTAGAATATTGAGCTGCTGGCTCAGCGTCAACTTGTCTTGTTCAGGGAGAAGAAGAAGCAGTGGCAACCTGCTGACCCTCAGTTCTCTCAGTGCGGGTGCCAGTTATTTTGCATTACATCCAAGCTAAATATGCAAGTGGTTGTGCACTCCCCTCATGCCCTTTACGGCTGTATGCTGGGGTGTGTGCACTGTGTCTGGAAGAGAAATACGTTTACTCCAGATACACTCTTGTTTTGAGAAATGAGATATGCCTGAGGATAGTGACGACGTTTGTCTGTTGATTTAAACGCGACTGCACTTCGGTGTTTGTTTTGTAACTCTGACGGAATGTTCCCTTCTGATTTAGAACGTTAGGTTTAGGTGCAGTAATTCAGTGTCCATGAAGTATCTAAGAAAATGATGATGATGATGATGATGATGATAATGTTAGTAATAGTAATATCTTCAATGTCACACACGGGGAACTTGACTTTGACACTCAATAATAACATCAGCGAAAACAGTGTAAACATGACACTGAACTTAACAGAACACAACCGCTCAACGTATGTAAGCATTACAATAGCAACATCCAGCAGACCACTAATCGGAAATATTGGTTTAAACTGATTTATTTTGTTGCACTGGTGAAAGTACAGAAAAAACAGTTTGAGCATGAACAAGACGTGCTTAATGACATGCTGTACATTATTCTTTGTCATCCAGGTTAAAACAGTATTGGGAATGAAAAGTATTCTTTAGGACTTTCTATCTAGCAAGGGGCGTGCTTGATGCTTCACATGTCTGTGCAGGATGGAATGTGACCACCATAAGAAGGAGAATGCTGAAGGTTTACTTTTGTCTCGCAATCTCCGCCCCACTCGTTGCGGCGTGGACACATGTGCAACACCAGCATGCAAGGAGGCTTCCCTTTTTTGTCCGGGTCCATTCCACTGGTCCCCCCCCCCCCACCCCCGGTCCCATGGTTTTAACGTTGACCATTGGTATGAAGTTCTCGCCAGCAGGACATTCAGCTGTATGAAATCAGCCAAGTGTCTTTGGTGACAAGTCAGATGAGAATGATTATTTTGTATGACTAAGTGCCTGAATGAAAAACTTCTATTTGGTACTCAAAACGTCCTTTTGATGAGGTGTTGTGCGTCAGCAGTTGATGCAATGTGTGGATTTGAGTCTGACGGTTCCACATGCAACAGCCTGTGTGCAGACACTAGCCAGCAGGGTTTCCAGACAGTGATTGGGCCATGATTAATTTGCTTTTTGGGGGTCGCTAATGGCGCGGCCACTTTGGCTTGGGGCGATCGCGTGTGAGAAATTAGCATACTCTGACAAGCGGGACAGCCCCTTGACCATCTGCTGGGGAGGTGAAAAATAGTCTGATGGATGGATGTGTATTGTTGTGCGGGACTCGTGAATGCTTTGATGATGAGAACTGGACGTGTTATTTTGCCTCGTAGGGCTCTCAAGATAAGGCCGCGCTCACACACACACACACACACTGGGAGAATGCATCAAAGTATAAAGGATTTCTGTTTGTTCTCCTCTTGCTTTGTTGTTTTAAGTTCACAAGACTGACACAGAACGAAAGTATTGGTTGAGCTAGAATCGAAGTAACGAAACTGATTCTGAAATTCCTGAATTTTGTTTGATCCACGGAATGCCAAGTTAGACTGAATCTTGGTAACTTGTCTAAAGTACCCTCTCGCGAAACCTCCAGAACTGATGTGGAACTGCAGAGTTGTGATGTTCCACTATATAGTGCAGTACGTCCGGAAATCATTGCATTGTCCACGCGGACAATCCTAACAAGTAGAGCATAATTGTTCAAGCGTGAAGAACGAAACAAAAACCTGAAACAATCGGCTGTTCATATTCAGGACGAGAAGCTCTTACTCATCTCTGCTATTGATTTTGCTCGTTAATTCCATCAGTCACTGGCTGCGGGCAGCACTCGGTGATACAATTAGCAAACAACATTAGCGGCTCCACTCACCTGCTTCCCTGTGACAACCCAGGCGTGACAGTGATGAACAGTTTGTTAGTGCACCCGTCATGCCCGTGATAAATTATCCGTCGAACAACATTCATTTCGGCATTGAGCTTTTCTTTGTGTCTTTTTTTATAACTATTATACTGCCAAAAATACACAATCTTATAACTGATCTGCAGCTCTCATGAAAATTCGTATTATCAATTATAAATTATTATTGTTATCATTACTATACTGACAGTGTCATTTTGCAGGCAGGGTGCGTTCAATATCATGTCTTCAGATGGGATGGGGGATCTTTACACCAGGCTTGCAATGCCTAGTCGAGAGATTTGATTTTCTGAAAGCGATTTGAATTCTCTGCCAAGACAGCTCGTGTGGATCGAGTGCCACGCCCTGTTCGTTTAAAAGGTTCATGCACTTACGACCAAAATTAGACATTGTCCCACTTGAGGGATGAAATTCCCAGAAAACTGTCTCTTCCAAAACAACCATCGATTTTGAGCAGCAAACGCGCCGTGTGTTTCCTCCAGTACGTCAGGTAATTTCACGTGGGGAATGTAGTTAGCTCGACAATATAAAATGTTTGTTGGTTTTTTTCTAACAACGTGTCTACTTCATTGTGTAAGCAAGCTCTTTGATTGAAGTCATCGGCATCCGCTTTTCAACCACGAGATGATGTTTGGGTAAGCGCCGGGACGGGGGCTTGACGGGAGGGCGAGGGGGTAGCATGAAAATTATGGTACCTTAGATTTGGTGCATGTTTGGATGGAGTTTCGAGGAATGTGTTTACTGAGTCTGTGTTGAGTAGCAGCAGTAACACTGCGTCCACTGTGGCTTACTACCTTTTTCTGGCGTTGGTTGTTTCCAGAATTTCCTGGCCAGGCACTTCTTGTCTTCCTGTAGCGCTGGATTTTGAGCCCGCTGGTTTTACCCAGCCTGTCTCAGTGTTCCGCTGTCTGGCACGCTCCACCCTTTTCTATTATTTAGCTTTGAAAATGTTTGTCCTGTGCGGTAGAGTCTTTAGTGGTGTGGTTCTTCAAAAGCAGCGTGCAGAATATCCATTTGCCTGCGTTTGCACTGCGCGATCTCGCTTTGAAATATCAATCCGGGTGTGTTTGTCTAACGTGATTTGGCCCAAACATCGCTGATGACCGTCATTTACACTTGTCGGTCTCTGACCTTCGCCAGAATCGGTATCTACTTGTATTTTCATGCGTGCTGATGAGGCTTCAACAGCTAGGGTATTAGGAGAAATTTGCAAACCGCCCCACTGCGTCTCTTGTGATACATGGCGAGCGCCAACGTGTGAAGAATTGCCAGGTTTTCCTGCATAACTAATGTGCCCCGTACCTTCATCGTTTCCGCGGGTCGTTAGCGTAATTTGCATAGTTTATTGCGAGTGCTGCTGGTCTGTTTGCAGAGAGATACTATCTAGCTATTTTCATCAGATGTGGTTGTTGAGTAATAGCTTCGTTTGGGCATTATTCGCGATTCACTCTTTGCTTTTTTTTTTCTTTTTTCTTTTTACAATAGTAGTGGAGCGGCAGTGTAGCACTGCTCCATAATTCATATTTTGTAGTCATAGCAGGCTAGGAGCTCAGCTGAAACTGTGCACATCTGCACCTTCCTCAGAATGCCACACGATTCGGGTCGGTTTCTGCAGCCAGATCAGATCCTATCATCCACCATTTCATATGCAACGTGCACAAATTATCAGAATTTTAAATTAAACTTTTTTTTTTCGCCGTTGTGGCAGAAATGCAAATAAATGAAGTTCCGAAATTTGAAGATTTGTGCAGATTAACAAAAACATTCAAATTTTCCCAGTGTAAAAAAGTGTTCTGTTTCGGGTTTTTTCCCCCGTTTTTTTCTTTTAAGACATTCACTGAACAATGAAAATGCAGTAAAGGAGAATGTTTAAACGATTTTTGAAAATTATATTGTACCGAGAGAGGCTTGCGTTTGAATATATATTGAAACTGAAGCCCAGTCCAAATCTGCAGAGGACACGCGCGTGTTGGTTTGAATTAGCCGACCCCATGTCAAGCGTTGCCCAGTTTATGCCACTTCAGCTGTAGCGGGCGGGGCTGGGTGTCTGAACACGCTGGCTGCACTAGACCACCGCGTGAAACAGCAATCGCAACATTAACAGGATGAGTTGCTGGGGGATCGTTTTTCTCGGCACACGACATGCCCTTGGGGTATGTCTGCGCCTGGGATTAATGTAGGTAATGATTTTTCTATGTATATTGCTGCATCCCCGCTTGCGGTCTGGGACCCCAAGGGATTAAGGGAGGTGGACAGCTCGACTAACAGGCTCTGACAGTTCCCAGCTAATGAACAGTATTTAAAGCTCGGGGCCGCCGTGCCTGGTGGTTGCAGACCGCCATCATTCACAATTCCGTCTCGGCCAGTCGCCGGGAAATGACTTTGGTTATTGAAAATAAGCTGTTTTAGGGTCCTCTGGGGGAATTTTTAAATGGCGTGCATTTTGTTGTTAAATTGAAAGAGTGGATTGCACTGGGAGTTGGGAGTAAACTTTTGTCTCCATGCTTTCCCCGCCTTTCGGCCTTCTTTGTCACGAGAGTCGTGGGGAAATAGGTTCCTCCGATAGCAGCTGCTGTGCACTGTGTTTTGAACGTAAAGAACCTTACTTACATTAGCTTACATTGCTCCACGTAGAGCACTCTACCCTTTAAAGGCCCCAATTGTAAGATTTTTTTTTTTTTTTTTTTGGGGGGGGGGGGGTCACAGATCGTTCAGAGATGTTTTGGTGGCGTCTAGCATCACACCACTAAGACACAAACACAGATATATACACAGACAGGTTGACGTTCAGCTGACTGAAGCCAAAACACAGTAGCCGGTGACAGTGTGGTTACCACACTTGACCCAGTAGCTGAGCTTTCCTTGTTTGCACGGCCGTCAAACTGTTCCAAAACGGATGTTTGGGAGTTTAACGTCCTTTTCCACCACATAGGGTGATCTCAGAGACATGGAAACGATGAAAAAGCCAGCACAAACATTTGGCCCCAGCCGGGATTCGAACTCACGACCCGAGCGTTGGAAGTCCAACGCTCTACCATTCGGCCACCCCGGCTCCCCTCCAAAACGGAAGTATTTCCATATATATATATGAAACACAGGAATGATAGCAACAACACATTTACTTTAGTCTACAAATCACGGCCATTCGTCGCAGGTCGTCTGGCGCTCCTGTGCAATATCCGAGTCAAAGTACAGACTAGCCACTGAAAGTAATGGTCGCAGGTCTCACACGTTCCCCTTTGTCTCACGTAATGTTCTGGTGACCTTCACAAGACACCTTGGCCATGAGATAGCCGTCTGTCGCTTGCTTCGTTTCTAAAGAGCTGTTTGCCCACATCAATTCGGGCCTTACTGGTACTGGCAGTAAGTGAGTAACGGTTGCACAACTCGACTAACTCGGTCACCCTAAAAGAACGTGCGTTTCTGTGCACGCTACTGATACTAGCAGTCTTTGTGTTGACACTTGTTACCTTGCACAGATAGTCGGGTTAAAAAAAAAAAATCAGAGGGACTGCGAATGTTTGATGAATGAAACTCTTCAACTTTGGCCAGCTTTGATAATGTCTTACTCCGGACGCAGAAGAAGGTGCGAGCACAGGCATGACACTGACACTGCTGTGGACTGGAAGACACATGATCTGCACCAGCTAAACAGAGACTGAAAGCTGAAGATCAATTCTGCATGTTGAGCACTAAGCGCTGCAAGAAGGGTCCAGGCGTGGTCTTTAATGAGCGGTACTTTGGTAATGGCTTACTCCAGACACAGAAGACTGTTAGCACAGATGGCATGGGCACCGCTGTGGACAGGAAGACACAGGATCTGCACAGACTAAACGGAGACTGAGAGCTGAGGATCCCGTCTGCATGTTGAGCACCATGCGCTGCTAGAGGGGCCTAGACGTGTTCTTCAATGAGCGGCCCAGGAACTTAATTTCAAGATACCTTGATCGAATTCCCCTAACTGGGTGGCGTCGGGTTCCCGTGCCTTAAAGGCACGTCTGCAGTGTATACCGTGGATCAGGCGCTCCCAAAGCAAGCCGTGTCATTGACATGGAAACAGACCCCGCAAGGCAACCGGTTCTCCTTGGCTCCGCAAAACAACAGCCCGGGGTCTCACAGGGAGCCCGCATCCAATCGTGCACGCAAGACGAATGGAGACAGTGCGGAACAAAGGGTTGGGCACCGGCCTGCCCCCGCCGGACGCTTCAAAGCAGTAAATGGGGGGATCAATTTGGCCAGCAAGTGATTTTCAATAAATATCGTTCAGCTCGTTTGGGCGGGGCAGGAATGGCTACTTGTCAGGCCAGTATCTAGCACAATCTAATAGACCCCCGGGGGACATGCAGGTTTTGAGCGCTTCCAAATTGACTGGCGCCAAACGCAGTTGGCAACAGTTTTCAGGCTCTGATGAAATCTTTTTTTTTCTCTTTCTCTTTCTCTCTCTCTCTCTCTTTTTTTTAACTGCCTTAAAGAAAGGCTTGGTGAAGAAGCGTTTCTTCAGGAGAGGGGGATGAGGAAACATCGTTTGTTAGCCTTGCCCCCAAAAAAAGGCACACAAAAAAAAAACACACTTAGGGAGTTGAAAAATGGAATGTGTCGAATAAACTTCGGCCAAGTAGTCCAGCAAACTTTGTCACAGTTTTTGGTGGCCTCTCTTATGTAAATTTGGGCTCACTGTTAGAGAAGTGAATTGTTTCTCGTCGTTAACCCCGTTACTCTAACCAGTTTGACGTAACAGAACATTGGCAAAGAACAGAACCCTAGTCAAGTTCGTTGATCTTCACCCAAGTACGTGCTCTCTCTCTCTCTCTCTCTCTCTCTCACACACACACACACACACACACACACACACACACACACACACACACACACACACACACACACACACACACACACACACACACACGCGTCCATAGGTTGTGAACATTTCGGGCTTTTTCTCGGGAACTTTAAAGTCTTTCCCAATTAATTCCTGCAGCCGCAGGTGGCCAGAAATAAACAGGACCAACAACACAGATGCCAGATTGTGTCTTGTAATTGTGACTTAAGGTGGAAACCTACCCGACAACTGTTACCGCGCGTTACGGTAATTGGTGGAATTAGAAAAGCATATGGCAAAGTAGATAATGTTTTGCAGCTTTTATGAGAAAGACTGGTGTTAGGCGGGAGGGTTAGAGGCAGCGAAATTACTCTCCCCTCACCACCTGTGTTAACCGTAGACCTCGAAAATCGGGAGGATAAAACAGATTGACATTGGTTGTAGAAACTTTAATGGCCGACACATCTGCAGCATAAACTAATTGCAATTACCATAGAGGCGTTAAAGGCTTTATGCTGTAGATCCAGTGCTATTTTCCATCTGGGAGACATTAATTTTGCTGCTGTTTTAATGTCTGTGATTTGAATATGATGGCAGAGCAACACGTGCATTGTCGAAGATTTGCAAAAGAACTGGCGACAAAAATAGTGAATACAGAACTGCCGATCGGTCGTTGACATTATTCCAGACCGAGAGCTTCCCGAGTCAGAATGAGTTGTTCCAGTAAAGTTGTATGAATGAGAGTAGTTAGTAATTGAAAAACTGTAAAGTGTAAAGTCCAAGGTTACAAGATTTCTCTCAGTGTCGAAAGACTTATCTACAGTAGTCTACCGTCAAACGGCAGAAAGGACCTAAGTACTTTCCAAATCCATGGCACTTAGGCGTGTATACACCCTTTATTTTGGGGCGAAACTAGCTTTTGAAAACGAATTTTTTCACGACACTTTATCCAAAGAAAATTTCCATTAGAAATAATTCTGGCAGAAGCACTTTCAAAGAACTACTTCAGTTTAGCCAGGAGTCTGTTGAACCCTCTTCGTCAACGCCTGGTTATACTTGTACTGAATGCAGATTGCACCGATACCGGATAGTGGAAGGTTTATGGATAAAGGATTCTAGGCGAGGCGGTGGCAAGGCCACGTCTGGGGATTACGCTGTCCTCCATAAACTGTGGGATACGGCATCAGCCCAGAGCTTCCAATCTCGTCACCTCGACACCTTCTAATGGAACAGGCAACAATGGGCAAAACACTTGTGGCCCCCGTCCCGCCGCGGAACGCGTGAAGAGTGGATGGGGGGTACGGGAGGGTAGGAGCCCCCTAGGGTGTGAGTCACCGTGAGGGTGCTACATGAACCCCCAAGTGGAACTCGATATATTGATCGTGCAAACAAATCACAGATGAGCGCAGACAAATCGTCTTTGGGGCCCCTTTACGTTGGAGTCCCGTCAGCATCTGCCTTACTGTTGCTTCGCTCTTGGCGTTAGTGCTGGCTGCATTAGCTGCATTGTGTAGCCCAGACGCTGCTGTGTGTAGTTTATGAATATTGGGCGGCTTAGCGCTGCTGAGGCTGCTGATGACCTGTCGCCATCGGCGACTTGCTGGCATGGTGTGGAATATGAAGGAGGATAGTGGAGAAGAACGCTTCATGATAACCACGATGATGAAGCGTATGCGGTGGTGATGGTGGTTGTACTATGTACAAAGTGTGTGTGTGTGTGTGTGTGTGTGTGTGTGTGTGTGTGTGTGTGTGTGTGTGTGTGTGTGTGTGGAGGGGGGGAGGGAAGAGGTCTCAACAAATGTGACTAGTTCAGTGTCACTCCATTCAGTGCAAATACCTGTTGTGATGTGGTGATATTATTGTGATAAAACACACTAGTGATAATGACAATTTTGAATTGCAGTAATGTCAGGAGCGTATGCTGGTGTCTTAGAGGCAAATCTTTATACATATGCTTGAGTATACATAAGTTCAGTTGTTGCCTTTTGTAAGTTCTTCATTTCAGTGACACTCTACAGAAGAGTAAATGGCAATCTCGTCTGATCTTTCAAAACACAGAAATACACAGTTTTAACTTGTTTGACCCACAGCTGATTCAATAAAAACCATGATACCCACACTTTGCAAAACTTTCTTGTGACTTCACGCATACCATTGATATGGATTGTGTCATCTACAACCGCCAATTTTCGACATCATTCACACAAAAAGTGAAGACGACGGCGTCCATGGTACTGGCGCCGACAGCGGAGTCCGGCGATAAACTTGTCGTCCATCGGATCCGGTCTGCCTGGACCAATTTCGTAATGCCAGCTCCAGACTGTTTATTCTTCGAGCAAAATGTTGTAATTTCTGGTGATTTCCCCCATGCGTCTATCTGGCGTCCCGCCCGCCCAAGAGGAACAAATCGAATTGTACACATCTAGGCTGCTCGAGTGGTTGAGTCGTCTGAAGGAGGGAAGTGTTCTTGCAGTCAGTGAGGGACTCGAGTAGGTTCAGTTGACGTGTGTTTCCCACAGTTGCATAACTTGATTGAATCGGGGGCTTCGGCCAAGCCGAGTGCTGTGCGTCGGTTTGGTCACGTTCCTTGAGAGGAAGATCTTGTCTGCTAGACAGCATTACCCCCTGGTAGCAATACCGCCCCTCCCCCCCTCTCTCTCTCTCTTTTCAGTGTTCTTGCTTCTAAATCCCTGTCAGTATTGTTCCTTTTCGTATTTTGGGTGTTTAAAGTTTTTAGCAAGCGCAAGTTCGAAACTTTTACCGTTCATTTCATTTTTCATTTCACTTCATTACATCTCTCTTTCTCTCTCTCTCTCTCTCTCTCTCTCTCTCTCTCTCTCTCTCTCTCTCTCTCTCTCTCTCCCCTTCCTCCCTCTGTTCCTACTTTAACTTTCCAACTAAAGAAATATTTTTTTTAAAAATCCATAGCTACTTGTAACTGCTTGTCACGCGGTTACGACAGATCGAAGAATAATCGGGGTGGGGTGAGAAGGGTGGGACGGTCAGCGAAATGAACACATGAATCATGCTCCTTCCCTCACTCTGACGCCCCTGGTCCTACTAAGTGTTGCAGATCCGACAAACAGAATAGACGTTCCATCGACAGAAAAAGATGTAATCGGTAAAGATGATTCATACATTGGATAAACGGGAAAGTAGCCGTTAGAGCAAGTCTGATTCACGCGCATTCGCCCCTGGGTTGATTGGATTTTCCGACGAAACCCTTACATATGAAAGGAGGAGCGATTACCCTGGTCTTCTTATCGTAGGGGGAGGAAAGCGGCCGAGCGGGAAGAAATTGATGTCGGTAAACTTTAGCTCTGGGTCACACGTGGTATGGAACCCGGTCCCCTTGAGCTGTAGGGAATCCAGTTTCTCCTTTGGCGAGCAGGAGGACGATTATGAGTGCATGTATTCGGTCGTCTGGATTAGGCCGCCGTCTGACTGAATAACAAATGGACGTTGAGCGCGAAACGTCTAGGTTGATGAATAATACGGGGCACATAGGGCAGGGATGGGTGGTAGTCTTGAAGATGCATTGCTCGTAGTGAGTTCTCGTCAGAATGGAAGCTTTTCTCGCTGAACGTTCTGTGTTTATTCAAGAAAACAGTGTCAGTGCAGAGTTGCATGGTAAGTCCTCCCACCTGCCCATCCTGGAGAGCATGGATAGTAGCGTAGTATACATACACATGCTGCTGTCTGCCCACCCCCTCCCGTCGCCCGGCCGACTCCCTCGGCCTGAAATATTCCCAACCTTTCTTGGAGTTACAGTATGACTGTCAGTGTCATGATGTTAGATCTAAGACGTGGTGAACTTTGATCACCCACAACAACTTAAATAACCCATCACAAGTTCTTTACACAAGAGAGTGTTGGATCGGGGCTGTCTTCCAAAGCGCTAGTATTTATCTTTGTTTTACCCAGTTGTAATTGTTATTTGTTTTCTACGCTTTTTTTGTAACCGGGAGTTAGATAAATTAGCAAGAAGGTACTAGGTGCAGCGTCTCCTGCGTGTCCTAGGTTTATATTGCCCCATAGACCAGTTTGCGTCCTTTGTCCAGCGTTGAATTTTTTTTTTTTCATGTAGTGCAGGCACACTCAGCCGCGAATTAGTCTTTGTGGCTTGCGCGGCTTTAAGCCCTAAAAATTCACTCACTCACTCACCCTGTCTTCCAAAGCGCGCCGGCCTTTTTAGAGTGCCCAAATCAAATATCAAAGGAAGAACATCAGTTGCTTCGATTTGACATTTCAGTGCATCGCTATATGTCTTGCCGTGGAACGCGGTCTCGTTGCAGCAGAAATCTTTGGGGGGGGGGGGGGGGGGGGGAAGATGCTTATTGTGTGCCGGGTTTCAAGTGGGTGGGTGGGTGTTTGAGGGTTTAACGTCCTTTTCCACCGCAGACGGGTGATCTCAAAGACGGGGCAATGATGAAAAAGCCAGCACAAATATTTGCCCCCAGCCGGGATACGAACTCACGACCCGAGCATTAGAAGTCCAACGCTCTACCATTCGGCCACCCCGGCTCCCCGCCGGGTTTCAAGTACACAATACCCCCCTAATACAGGATGAACAAAAGGAAGAAGAAGTTGCGCCGTAATTATGTATTTCATAAGAGCCACTGCACGGGCCGGATTTTTAGCCACTCGACCAAACCAATCCAGTATGCACGAAGCGCCCAGGAAGAAATTAATGGGATGACGTTACCTACTTCTCGTACCAGGAGTGGCCTGGCCTGGTAAGAGAAGATGAGGCTCTTAGACCTACGTGGCTTAGATAAATGGAACAACTGGCCGCGAGGAGCGAGCAGGCGACCCTGGCGGCCCGGTGTAGCGGTGGGGATCAAGTGTGTGCCCCTTGTTATCGATCAGACCATCACTGGGGTCCTGCCCTTTGCACAGACACCGGGGCAAGAGATGAGTCCCTCCCGTTGCCTTACCCCGATCCACGACAGCCGGGCTGGTAACTCGGAAATTGCCTGACCCCCCCGCTTCTCCGCCTTTATTGATACAGTCCCGCCAGCAACAGGGCCCTCAGCGCCTGATAGACTACCAGGAGAGGTGGACTCGAATCACGCGCTTAGACTGGACTGGGGGGGGGGGGAGGAGCTGGAGAACTTTGCGGCTGCTGAAATGAATGGTTATTTTCCATTTTGGCGTGATTCATTGCGTAAATAGACACCGTCAATTGGGCTGGATGTTTTCCCGTTTTCTTGCTTACCGTGCTCCGTTGGAGAGGATAAATGTTGTCAGTTTTTGCCGGCGTCATTACGCAAATGCATAGATTTTGTAGGCCGTAAATTTGATAGTTTTGCCGTTTCCGCGATAGTTTTTGGCGCCGATGGTTTATTTGCTCAAGCGTTTATGCGGTCGATGACGATTACGACCGGTCTTGCTTCTAAAATCTGCATTTTATGCGCATACAGTTTAGGCCTGGATGGGCCAACATTATCAGAATTATTCCTAAATAAGCAGTTACTCTTCTTCAGTGAAGCATTTGAGTAAATCCTGCAGGTCAGAACCACCTCTGGTGTGATGGTTCAGCCAGCTCAAACTTTCAAGATTCGATGGATCATGATTGTATGTAATTCTGCTTTTATCTTTTGGTAGTTCGTCCACTAATGCACAAGCAGAACTGCAGAACGTCGAGCAAACATTCGTAGTATAAAGCGGCCAATGAGCAACTCGACGTATTGAAGCAGGACCCAGACTAAGCACCTCACCAGTTTGTCCGTCTGTTTGCTCATGAACTATTACATCTAGGTCTGTAAACACTCGTTAGCCAAACCACCAATTTCAGACCCAGCCAGAATGTCTTGGGCGCCTCCCTGAATAGTTGGGAGCCCGGTCTAACTCATCCCTATAGCACACCCAGACATAGGAAGCCCAGCTCACGCGCTTGCAAGAAATTTGTTGTGATTAGCCAACGATCAGCTTCCAGTCTCTCCTTGGGACAACGTCTCAGTTCTTTAGATCAAGCCATCGTTATGGCAACTCGGGAGGAGGGGACGGGACTTCGGGAACGGCACAAAGAGAGAGAGAGAGAGAGAGAGAGAGAGAGATGGGGAAAAAAGTAAAAGAAACAAAAGGCTTGGGGAACATTATTGACCTAACGGCTGAGCTGGTACATTGGGACCCGAGGGGAATGAGGGAGCGCTGGCAAACAGGTAATTTGGTCTTCTGGGAGGACGGAACGTGTAATCAAACTTTGTCTATGTGTGCATCGGCCTCCAGGGGGATTTAGAGGGGAGGAAAATAGCAACGGACTTGCATTCTTCCCCTCTCCCATTCTAGTCCCCTTCCTTTTTCCTTTCCCTTTTCTTGCAATAAGTAGACCTTCTGTAGGTTAGTTTTTCTAGGCTTTGTGGAACTGAGTGATGTCCTGGGTATTGATTATTTTTTTGGACTTTTCCGGTTGATGTCGGCCGTCGGAGTACTGCAGGCGGTTTTATGTCGCATTGGCACCGTAAAGCTGTTTTTATGTCCTCTTAGTAACAGTATTGCCCTGCTCATCCTTGTGTAACTTTTCCCAACCGAAAACAAGCTATACGATTAAGAGATGCTTTTACTCTTGTTTGTATGTGTGGGGTTTTAGGGGGTCAGGTGTTTGAGGTCAGTATGCTGCCATTTATGGTGGCACTTTTGTTTCTTTGTTTGTTGTGACTGCACTCAAACTGTTCGTTGTTAAAGGCCCAAACTTTGTGATCTTTATACTCACAGATCGTTCTGAGCCGTTTTCGTGTTGTCTTTCATTACACCATCTAGACACCTGCACAGTGATAGCATCTCAATTGCGGGCACTGAGCCAACAGAAAAAATACTCACTGACGCGGCTAGAACACTGAGCGAGATTGTTGTAGCAACAGTCGTAGAATTTGGATGTTCGAACGCTTGCGTGAAGTGTGCGCAACATTGTATCGCATTAAGAGCTTGTACTAATCATCAAGATAGAGTATATCGAGCCCACGGGAGCACTCGCAAGCGAAACTGTTGCAAAACATAAGTTGGCTTAGTAAACATGGGAAATAGCGCGTTTAAGAGACCGTTCTTTGCAAGAAAGAAAATAGGGTAAATTTTCCCTGTCGCAATACTCCTGGACTTGACGTTTTGTGCAACGCAGTATGAACCTGATAGATCAAGACCTACATCACAACCAGGACAGTTTTCTCTGTCCGATTCGATTGATAACGAGAACCGGTTCGGCTCAGACGTTTTGGTTCGTCCAAACACCACCCTGTCATATCTGATGCGACGGAGCAGGATGGAGAAGCTTCAAGCAGACCTAGATAAGATGGGAGCTGCACATCGTCCATTTAGCTTGGAACCATCCAGGAAATCCTCAGGCCGGTCACCGAGAGGTTAATGGTGGTTGGGGTCTTTGAGGCTGCTGAGACAGCGCAAATGCAGTTCATAATGGGATCTTAGCGTGGCCAGTTGTCACACGCAAAGATCAGCGCCACCCTCGACAGGGCTTGTCCCAGAGATGATACTCTCAGGCCGAGTTCTGGTCGCTGACTTCAGCTTGTGTCTCTTGCCGGTCGGCGTCAGGACGGCCGACTCTCAGCAGAACGTTTTCCTGTCTTGATGCTGCCAGCCACACATCCGGCACGCAAGGCCCTGAGCATGTCTACGAGGATTCACGAGGGGGAAAAAATCACCCGTGTATCCTGTCTGTAGGCGGATCCACTGTCATTCTCCTAGTCGGGGCTTAATACCTGTTGCAATAGGCTATGGGGACGTTCTGTTGCTGTCTTTGTAATGTAGGGATTACTCGCGCCTTCGGTAATCCGTCAATACCATTAGGATGTTGAGATGCCCGAGCCTGCCACACGTAGCTGGAAGGCATCCACACGCAATATGCCCTCCATGAACATTTTTAATTCCTGCCGTGAGAGAACGTTAGTGAATGTATTGGCAACATCGTTTGGAGTTTTTTCAGTTTAATTGTATATCAGGGGCAATTGTCATAATGCATTCATCTACTTAAGTTCGTTTCGAAATAAGATGATTTTTATTCTAGACGCGAAAAAAAGAGTTAAATTCGTAGTTAATCTTCATGAACGTCGATGTGAAAGCACAATACATAAATGTAGAATCCGACAGCCCCCTTTAAAGTATTACTTTGAGATTTACGCGTTGTCATATGAATTCCGCCTCGTCTTTGATTGGTTAAGAATTTTCAAGGATGAATCACCAATTTGACAGCACAGGAGCGGACATTAAGGTTTTTGTCAAAAGGAAATTTCTTATCGCTTGCAAGGATTATTAAGTCGTCAACAAAGTGCTTTTCGGCGTGGGCTGCGTGCTTTGAACACCGTCCTCCTCGCTTTTGCTAAGTCTTCAAGCATGAAATTGTTTTGATCCGAAGATTCCTCCCAAAGAGATTATAAAGCGAAGCAAAAACGAGACAGCTCCCTCACGCTACATTGCGTCCGTTGCCGGGAAATTAAAAGCAAAAATAGTTTATCGACGTAGGGTCTTGGGGGCACGTGGAGAGAGAACGTGGAGGTGAAGGCGTTGGAGCTATTGGCTGAGGTGACCCTGATGATCTCGTCAGGATCTGTTGCGCGTCCTCCACTGACAGGTTGTGCACGACCTCGCATCTTTTTCTCATCCACAACTGACAGCTTCTGCTGCCTTGACGGCGAATAAATCTTCGATGTCTGAGAGAGAATTGTTTCCGACTTACCACTTTGGTAACGCGCGATTATTTTGTCTGATCCAGCTCGATTCGCTCACTCACTCGTATGATTGAATCTCACTTGCGAATCGCACTGAAATTGGCAGAACCAGTCTAAAATCCCTTGAACATATCCGTTTGATTAGCTAGTTGTTTGTAAGCACACAGACACAGCAGTCAAAACAGGAAAAGTTTTTGCCGAGGTCAAATTTGTAGTGATGCGATTTGGAACATAGAAGTTCATTTTTTCACTAAACGCTCTCATGATTTCAAATGAAGTGCAAGCTGTAAGAAGAGCAAACACATTAAACGCAACAGCAACATTGCGATGTCTTTTCCCAAGATTTGAAAAAAAAAGGATGACTGCAAATTGCAATTGACAGGCCTGCAAGAAGTTTCGGGGGGAAAAAAAGGATTCTGACTGCGCGTGCAGAGTATTAGTCATACGGTCACGTGGTCGTCACAAAACCACTGATTAACAACCCAACCCATATTCCAAATCGAAGACTGGTTAGACCTCTCTCTCTCTCTCTCTCTCTCTCTCTCTCTCTCTCTCTCTCTCTCTCAAAATTTGATAAGAGAAGTAATTTTCAGGTTTTTGCACATGTCAGTTTTCTACAAATTGATGTTGCAGCGAGCATAATGGTCTTGCCATGTCGAACATGACATGAAGTTTCGTTTCCACCACTGCGTACGTCCGTGCGATTTTTCATCTCCAATTTGATTAGTGTCACTTTTTCCCTTCTACTCCTAGGACTTAATTATTACTTCACTCACTCCCCGCACACCCTTTCATTCCAATCATTTTTCGTCCTGTCCATTTTTTCCTCGTCCTCTCTGAGGAGACTCGGCAAAGGAGAAAAAATATTAAGTATTGAGTAATGGGCTTTGAAGCTTGCGAAAATTATCGATAGGGATTTCTGTGAAGTACAGAAATAATTTGCTGCTTCTGAAGATTATTCCCCTTTCTTTTTTTGGCTCTGTGCATTGTGCTGGGGCCGACTAGCGTGCAGTTAGTTCCCCTTGAGGAATACCATTTGGTAATAACGTGGCGCGTGTCTTCGTGAGAATGGCGTGACCTTGCCAACAGTTCTCTCTCTCCTCCTGTCTTTGATCTTGTCGAGTTACAGTGCTTTGGTTGGAAGCAGCGTTCTAGTCTTTGTGTACATATTCCTATGATGATAACGTTGTTCATTGTTACAGCTTTATTTATAGACTCTTGTTCTTTGTGCATTATGCTGTTGTCTTCTGATTATTTTGTTTCCATACAACTACCTCTTGTACTTTTGTCTGATATCCTCCATACCCCAAAAGGGGCTACAGGAATAAAAATATCTTGAATCTTGAGTCACTGAAGGTCTGGTGTGGTGTTTTTTGTTTTTATGTTTCGGAACAATGCGCGTTCATCTGAAATTTTCTTTGAAAGAAACTGTTCTGTTGCTGTCCTTCTTTTTAGTCAAATTCAAAGTCGAAAATACTTTATTGTCCATTAAAATGGAACATCGTCTTTGAACTCACAGCTCGAAACGAAATAAGAATGAAGATATGAAGATTTGATGGATGGATGATTAATAATTGTCGAGATTTTGCAGATGCTCTTATTGCGGTTGTGCTTTTCTTGCAAACGCATATCGTCCAGCTTTTGTGTTCATACGTCTCCTGGGACATTTCCTTTCATTATTCATGTTTATTGTATATGTTGGTTGGGTTTTTTGTGGTTTTTGTCTTTGGTTTGCGCGCGCGCATGTTTTTATGTTACTGTTTCTTAGCTGTTGAATACGAGGTTCAGTTTTAGCTGACTTTCTGTGAGAAAACAGAACTGTAGTGCGTTTTCACACAAGTACTGATCCATGAGCAACACATTCACCACCAGTCTAATTCTCAGTGGTCATGGTTTGTTTGTCTGTTGCAGATTCTATCGTGATGCGCCTGTCGGTGGTGATGAACCAGCAGGAGTTTGTGTCTACCAACTTCACCTTCTTTGACTGCAACGTACACTCATCGTGAGTATCAGTACTTGCAATACTCCCCCCCCCCACACACACATGTGCCAGATGTGCATAATGTAACACCATGTTGCACCAACAACACACTCAAGAGAGAGAGAGAGAGAGTTGACTTGTTTGTTTTTCTTTCGTTCACGTCTGTGTTTCTGCTCTTCTCAGTTGACATCGTGCCCTTGTTGCTGGCCACACTTTCCCCCTAGCCATTTACGTCATCGTCCACGTCAGTACCCATCTGCATTATACGAAACGTGTGACATTGTGGTGTTGGGTCCACCGGAGATGAGGGCTGATTTAGAAACTCAAATGTTCTGTCTGGTACGCCAAATGAGAAATGTATCTTTAACTGCGTAGAGTAGTGTCCTGAACGGCCGTATTTGCGCGTCTGTGGTCGTAAAATGGTGTTTGTCCCAAAATAAGGTGAGGGTACTCCTGTGTGTAATATAGACATGGTCTTAGGACTAATTAAGCTGAGAAATCACCCGTGGGTTAGGGCCAGTGCGCAGTGCCTCAGGGCTAAGGTAAACTTTTCGGGAGGAGTCCATAACTGGACATTGCAGTGAGCTAACTTATTATTATACTGCGACCGCATCTCCCAACACGGAGAGGGCTGCTCTTTGAGGGCAGTAGCCGGGGTTTAAGGGTGAATTTCGGAACTGCCGTTTACCTGGAGTAATTGCCTGTGACCTTTCGCGTCAGGCAGCTGATAAGGAGGGCAGCGAGGTAATCTTGCCGCAGGGCACCGCAAGGTGTCTGAATGACGGCTTCAAGAGACGGGGTTTACCCAGCGTTTAGACCTGCACAAAAGGCATCAGAGCTGCCACCAAATCCCGTGACTTCACCCAGCTCGAGGTCGTCGTCATGACTGTATGCAGGCGAGGGACCGTTGCGAGCAGCAACAGACACAAAGGATAACGGGACTTAAATCGGCCTGAACTCGGACCACCTCAGTCCCACCTGAACTTCCTGACACTGTAAGCCGCTGGCCTTATACTTGCCATGCCCCGTCACCCTCACTAAGTTCCAGGTGCCCCCTCCCCCTCCCCCTGTCCTCATGACCGACGATTGAGACACCTGCAGGGTTTACGAGGGGTCACCCCGGCAGGTCACTAGCTCCACTTTGCTGACAGAATATTATGGGCCGTGCGAGCACCAGGAACTGTAAAACGCATGCTGAGATGATGCTGAGAGTGTTATCCTGCCTCACTTAACCTGGAGAATTGTGGGAGGTTTTGCACGAGAGATTGACTGTCCCAAAGGACTGTCAGATCCAGGTGACGAATGTAAAACGCTGCCCCTTGAATTGTGATTTATATTCACGGAGGTCTCTAGGTGCGCACGGCGCGTTCCCAACGTCTTGCTCGGTGACCTCGACATCACACCGAGGCTATTAACATGCCTCGCTAAATTTGTTCCAGAACATTCCTTCGCGTCACTCACGCCGTCGACATGGCTTTACACTTTGCTCGTTTACGGAATATCAGTGTGAAGAAAGGGCGGATAGGGAAACATATTCCTCAACAATTGACGGATAGGAAAACATATTCCCCAACAATCGACGGATAGGAAAACATATTCCCCCAACAATTTGCCTCCCGACATTGACTGGTAAAGTTACGAACAAAACCTTCCAGACCACAACAAAACCAGATGAAAATAGGCGGCAGGAAACCTTTGGATTAATTTTTTTCAGAAAGGAATTTTTTTTTCATTGGCAGGACAGAAGAAAAGGCATTGAGCCTGACTTGTTTTCTGTAGTTTGTAGGGGCATAAATCAGCAAAACAAGTTGCACGACTGG